>WMED01009471.1:3550-16292 GCA_019650415.1 Pipa parva | reverse complement strand
ATATATATATATATATATATATATATATATATATATATATATGTTTCTTCCTAAGATTTCTTATAATTGTAACATTTTCTAAGAAATTTCTAAACAACGTTTAACCTTTAAGAAAAGCAACATCCATTCAGCATAGTCCTCTAGGGAAATGAAATGATCTACAGGTTAACAGTGGCATTAATATTATGAGAGCTTTAATAAAATTCAGTGTGGTATTTAGCATGAATCTTAGACCAATTAACTAAGAATAACATTATTTTGACTTTTATTCTTGGTGTAGAAGTTTAATGTATGCTTTGTGTAGAATGTTCTTAAGCCTCCTTTTTTTCAATATAAATTGTTCCATTATGTAACAGTTATACTACTGCATTGTGTAGCTCTAGATTTATGTCTGCACAAATGAACATTTTCTTACTTTTTTTTGTATAAATCCTAAGCAATCCCCCCATTTATATATTCTAAATTTGATTTACTAGCTAACCTTCTTAACGTTGGTACAACTAGTTGGATAACTTTTTTAAGATAAGGAAAATGTTTCTAACATATAAATAGCTGAATGGGAATAGAAGAAGAAAGAGTTTGCCTATTTCTAGAAAAAGAATGGTTTGCTTTCCCAACACATAGGACCTCTTTGTCCAAAGTCTGAATAGTGGCACATAGGACTGAAGTCACATCTATTAGGCACCTCTCCATGTTCGCTTATTGAGCAAACTCTGTGATGTGGAGAATACGTGACCAGTTCAGGCATCTACAATAGTTGTGATCCTATGGAACACTTTGCATCATTTTGTGTGCATGTCCACAGGTATTTCTACTATTGACTAAGTGGAGAAGTGTGTCTAAGGTGCGAATGCGACAAGTTTTACTGCGCCTAATTCACCTGTTTGGCGAATTAGGGGGCTGAGGGCAGGGCTGTACATTCTACTTTTATATGACTGACTACACCATACAATGCATCCGATAGTGATCGCCATTGTCCACATGTTCGACAAGACTATTCGCCGCTCAGTCAATACTGAGAAGTGAATTTGTGACTAATTTGGTGAAGTGACTTAAATTGTAAAGGGATGAATTCACCCTTTTCACAATGATTCTAAACCAAATGACATTGTTGTAAGAGGATCTAAGGTCTATCTACGGTATATACTTGTGTATAAGTCGACCTCGTGTATAAGTCGAGGTCAGTTTTTGGGCCAACAATTATGAAATTTAATATGATCCTTGGATAAGTCAAGAGTAAAACTTGGGGCCCGCAGAATGTGCATGTTTGCTGCTTGTGAATTTTACTGTGAAAATCACACTTAGTAAAAAGGGCTCAACACACGGGGTTATTCACTAACAATCTGGCAGTTAGATCCCAACTCTATGCCCTATTGACAAGTAAAACACACATAGAATATGATGAAGCCCCCGGTTACATAACAGAATGAAACTTCCCATTTACTGTTACTAATAAGCACATGAACAATTGGCTGCTCCCCAATAGCCTGTGTAGTAATCACTGCTGTGCCCTTTGCTCAGTGCTGGGGAATAAAAACAGCAGAAATGCTGGCCGCATCAGATTTAAATGCCTTTCCCAAAACTGGCACAGTGCACACACAACACAAAACCCCTGCAACTGTTCATGGAATGTACATGTCTAGCGCTTGAGATGTCACAGGTTTATCACCCTGCATGCAGTCTGTAGCAGGAGATCAGCGGTAGCCCAGGGTAGGAATAAGTACACAGCTGCTACATGCGATCGCTGTATAATGTAGCACTGGGCAGTAGATGTCACATGTCTGGGAAAGCACAGGATTCATACTGTATCCGCTCTACTCTAATGCTCTAATGATCATCTACTGGCGCATCCAGTTTACCAGGGGGACTGTGGGAATTGTGGTCCAGTCGCAGATGTGGACGGGCCCCTGACACCAGTAGCCTATCGGCGGCCATGCTCACACCGCCCCTCCACTTGCCTCAACCAATCCAGGCAAGGCAGAGCGGCTCAAAGCTTTTTTTTTTTTGAGTACCGTAATTACTCGTGTATAAGTCGAGTATGCTATTTTACATGCTTTTTTTTACTTAAATTTCTCGACTTATACATGAGTATATACGGTAAATAGGAGACTTTCATTATAGAACAAAAGGAAATTGTTATGAGGCCTGTGAGTAAGGCAGTGGTGCACAATTCAGCAATGCAATTATAACAGACATAGGAGAAGTGCTTAACATAGCACAAGTAAAGTAAATTACAAGTATATAATCATGAAGATACATCACACTAAGTACCAAGCAGCGACTGAAACAAGAGGATGGAGGTCCCTGCCCTGTAGGGGCTTACAATCTAAATCTGGGTATGAAAAGCTTTAGGCACTGTGATGTTTGTTACATTGCTGAGATCAGTATCCTTCTGTGGTATTAATATGATTTATAAATCCCTAATACTGCTTGCAGATTTCTGATCAGTGAAGCTATTTAAAAAAAATAGAGAACAGTCTTTGAGATCATTCTGCCGGTTAGCAAGGGAGAGAAAGAAACAGAAAATCTATAAATCTGATCTAATGTCAGACTTGCATTTGTGCACGACTAGTTTAATGAAAAAATATACAACTGAATGTACAGTATGTTACCCATACTGATTTCTATGCCATGTTTATAACGTGAAAGAACCTGGAAACAGAAGAGGTACACATAAAAAAACCACTATATTATTATAAAATATTAATACGATTACCATATTATCATTCCAAGGTAAAAACATATCATGGCGGCTGCCTAGACAATCAGATTTGGGAAGCACCGTTTTAAGAAGATTCTTATAAGTTTGTTAAGAGGTAAGTAGGGGCATTTGGAAATAAAAGAACACAGTGGTATTTGACATACCTCAAATGCAAGTGATTTTCCAAGGTTCTCTTTAAATGGTTTCCATGCAACAAGGATTTCTGATGCAGACAAGCCTGTAGCTTTAACATCTGCAGGAACACTGGTTGGTTCTGTAAAATGAAGGACTGAATAAATACAAATGTCATATTTAATATATATTACTAACATGTATTACTTGGGGACATTGTGCAATGTGTGTGATCTGTAAAATATTAGAACTTTTTAGGCCAACAGAAAATGCTATGATTAATTGTATTAAAGTGCACCTGTCACCTCAAAACTAATTTAGGTTCTACTAATGAAATAAACGTATTTGTAAATATATATGTATTAAATAATGTAGCTTTATACAGTGTTTGTCTCTGTCATCTTCCCTGTCAGCCTGACTTTTCTTTCCTTAGTCAATTTGGGCAGGGCTAAGTGATTGACATTGTAGCTGCTCCAATCAGATTCCTTAAATTGCGATCTAGCAGAGATCTGATTAGAGGAGCTATAATGTTAATCATCATTTATCCCCGCCCACCAGACTCGGGAAAGGAAAGAAGTCAGGCTGACAGGGAATACACACAAATAGATTTATTTTTAGATCAGTTTTTCAATGGTTAAGTTTTCATTTCTTTTCACTTCTTTTAATACTCTTGTGTGAGTATTACCAGGCTGAAAATTACCAGACTGATTTTGACAGATAGACATAAACCCAGTCAAGATCAAGTATATTTCACAGTATGTTGGGGCGTTTGGAATATATATGGTGCTATTTACTTTTCACACAGTGTGTAAACCAAACCCGATGATTGCTTTCCTCTCTCCACACTTCTTTATAATTCTACTCTAAAGGTACCGCTCAACTTAAAGGATTGCACAAAAAAAGAAGAGAAAAGGAAGTTATGAGTGGTGATAAAACACAAATTCTTAAAACAGCCTCATAAAGACAGTTCTACCATTATATAACCATTCCAGCCCATAAAGCCACTCTAAGCCTTCTGTTGACATACATTACATTTTCTTCTTCACATAGTGTTTGTTGTATGAGGATAATGAACTCTGCAGGACTAGAGACCTAGAACCAACGTCTGTCAAATCCCTTAGTCTTAAAAATTCCTCTGCTTTATAGCATCACTGGATCCAGAAAATTAAGTTTTCTAGATAAGGAATGCTTTTAAAAAAATGGGTTCACATAGTGTAGTATGTCAGGTTAAGCTGCAAATCAACTGTGCTACTGTCAGCTTCCTGACTGCTGTATGAACATCTAATCATTTTAGAAGTCTTAACATACATATTTCATTGACCTGTTCTTTCTACTGCAGAAATATTTTTTTTCTACCAAGATAATCAGACCACTGCACTATGGTTTTAATAACCAGACTATTTAATAATAGTCTAGCAGTATCAAAAAAACATTAAGACTAATCTTTTGCAATAATCATTAATGGCACTGACTTCTCGACAATTACATAATTCAACACTAAAACAGCAGTTAGAATACTATGGTTTGGGCAGCCATGCCTAGTCAAGAATATATGAAATTACTATGCTATTTAAAAGGTGTGAAGCAGCCTGCTGGACTATTAATCCAATGAACTAATCTTGGCTCAAGATTGGCTGAACTTTAAGACATTTACAAAATGACTGACAAGTGACTCAAAAAGCACTGAAAGTGAGGCCACAGCTATAAATGAAATTTTTAGCTGTCTCTGTCAAACAAAGCTCAGGACTAATCACTCCACCTAAGATTTCAATAACGAGGCACTAGAACAGAAATTGTAAGTTATTTTTGGGAACACATATAAACAATGTATTTATTTATAATAGCATCCTTTTTCATTGCTGTTTTTTTGCATCAAGTTACAGGAGAACTGAATTTTAAATTACTGAATTATTCAATATTAAAAGAAGACTAGATTGGAGGTCTTTCAGGAATTGTAACTGGCTCTTCCTGTACATCTATTATCTGAAATCATCTACTTCAACTGTAAGGACACTAAAAGCCTCATTGACTAAAGTGCAAATTCATCTGTAGAATTCACTTCGCTACAATTCAAGTCGCATTGCCAAAATAGTCACAGATTCACTGCTCAGTACTGACTAAATTGATAATACACTTGTTGAACAGGCAGCCAGTGGTGATTGCTGTTTTAAGTGTACTGTGGTATAGTCAGTCAAATAGAAGTAGGATGAGAAGTCATTCGGAGTGAGGTGAATTCAACAAGTGAAGGTCAGTGATGTCAGTCTCACCATATCCCACTAATTGTATTCTGTGAATATTCTATTTCTGTGTCACCTTGTCCCTAGGTCATGTTGTCATTTAGTTGCAGTCGAAATTGTCGCTTTTAAATGAATAGTCCCCTTATGCAACACTAGAGCCCTACCATCAACCCCCTCCCAATTTGCCAGTCTGATGTGGTGATGTAGAAGAGATGAATTCAGAGCAGTTCACCTTATTAGCATTCGCTCCTTTGCACCTCTCCGCATCTTTGTCAAGTACCTGTGCATGCAAAATAATGTGAAGAAGTCTGTAAAGTCGCTGCTCGCGTATTCTCCAATTCACAGACTTTTATTAAATAAGTGAACATGGGGAAGTGGAGAATAGATGCAAATTCACAGTTCTATGTGTCTATTTGGACTTTAGTCAATGAGGCTCTAAATACCAGTGTGCATGCAATTGTCTAAATCAATGCAGCAGAAAGTGTTTTTGAATATTTGACAACAGAACAGTGTGAGACACAAAGCACTTATTCTTGTGAAATTCAGTTGTGAACACAATTCTTATCTACTTGAGACGCCTCGCAAGCTTTGCCGAGACTGGAATCCCTTTAAAGTGTTCACTGATGTCCACGTACAGGACATCAGCAAGCGCATAACAGGCTATGCGTACTGAAGCGAACGATCGGAGGGTAAGTTCGCTCTTTGGTGAATTACCCCCTTAGATGCAAGCTTAGGCTCCCCAAAAGCAAGTGATATCATGCTTAGTAAAGGTAATGGAGCGCACAGTGCAAGGCTACTTTACAATGAAAAGCTGGCACATGAAGACTGTCTTTTTTTGCTTGGAGTCATCAGTAAAGTGCGTAATAACAGTCACTTTACTTGATCACTTCTGCCTATGATATTGCTCTTCCTTTCCCAAAAGCCATTGAGTGACTTGGCCCCTTCCTTGAACAATCTCTCTTTGTCTCCCTGCCAGGTCCCTTTAAGACTATTTAACTTTACAGAAGACATGCATGTGTTATTTTCATTGTAAACTTCCCTTGTTTTCTTATTTTTTACCCCATCCACCACTAACATATATTCTCTCCCTACCTATGAATATTACTTCAATTTGCCTCACCTTTCTTGATTGAGAGACATGTGACAATTATGACATATATATATATATATATATATATATAAAACAGAGGGTGAAATTTAATAAAATTGAAAATTACGATATTGCGATATTGATATTACTGATATCTCGATATCGCAATTTTGCTGATATCGATATCGTGATATCGAATTTTCCAGCAATATTATGGATTTTTGCTATTGAAATAAACAGATTAAACATTTCATTTGAATTTTGATATTGCGATATCGATAAACTTCCGATATCGGCAATATCGATATCGCAATATCGGTAAAAATCTTTCGACATCGCGGTTTTTTATTTTATTACATTTTGCCCATAGAAACATAGAAAACAGTTTTTGAAGTTCACTATGTAGCACAGTCCATAAAGGTGGATTGTTCATTGCTTTCAACATTTACTCTTGGTCCTACATATTAGCTGGGCAAGAACTGGCATGTGGGCAGTGCGGTGACTCAGTGTTTATCACTGCTGCCTTGCAGAACTGAGTTCCTAGGTTCAATTCCACCCTGGACTTCATCTGCATGGAATTTGTATGTTCCCCACACTTGTGTGGGTTTCCTCCCACAATCCAAAAACATACATCTCTGTGTGTGACAATTTAGGGAAACTAGATTGTAAGCTCCATGGGGCAGGGACTGAAGTGAATGATAAATCAAAAATTGCGGCTTAAAATATTAGCGCTATATAAGAATAATAATGTAGCAATTGTACTCTATATGTTAACAATAATATATTTAACAGTAGAATTTTAATATTTAAGATCTCTGAATTGAAAACTAAAATAAAGTGCTACTTTAGACTTCATATATTAATTAGAGAACAAAAGCTGTAGACTTACCTCCCTCAGCTGAGCAAATGAACACTATGTCACTAAATGGCCCATCTCCTTTATTATTATAGACACCAACTTTAACTTCAAAAGGAGTAAGTGGTGGGGTACTTTCATCTCTGTAGATAAATTTGGAGGCATCAGAAGAAGTCACCATTTTCTCTTTCCATCCTCGAGTATCATTGGGTCTAAAGGCAACGATGTAGCCAAATCCTTCACCATTCTGAAACTCTTCTGAGACTGGCTGGAGAAGACAACAGTTGTTTAAAGTTTTATTGTTGGCTAAGTAGCAAAGTAATGTAACATTTAAATCTCTTGACAGTACCTGAATACTATTTTTGAAAACCCACAGAAACCTAGTGTACATCAAGGTTTGGCTACTCACTAAAGGAAAAAGGCAGATACTCAATATAGAATTCCTATTATAATTGGACACCAGACCCTATTGCTTTAATTAAAAATAAACAATAAAAAAAACTATATATTTGTAGTCACTTCTCTTGACAGACTATCTACGCTGTTAATTTCTTTAAAACAGCCTAACAGCAGGTAATTGCCAAACTTCTAGTGCTACCCCTTGCAAACACACCAGGTCTGCTTATTTTGCTTTCTTTGGACCTTTATTTCCAGGGTTCAATGCCAAAACACACCAGAAATTCTGCCTGATGAAGATATCTTGCCTAATAGCTTAATGCCATCCAATCGAGTTGCAAGAATTAGAATTTCACATTGAATATCTCCTAGAAAAGTTAATTCACAAGTATGTGATTGTGTTCTATAATTCATGATCTTGGAAATACATACAGTATACATAGAAATGAGTAACTATAAGAACATTAATTCATCCATAAAATAAGCATTTTACAGATGTAGGTAAAAACAGACAAGTCTTCTTTTCTCTACATGTCTCCAATTTCACTACGGATGAGGAGACACCACAGGATGATATCAGTAATCCCACCTGACTTTTTAAGCCCAGCAGCAGACATAAGAGATCAGGGTATAATAAATGTCATCTAAACAAAACATCCAATGAATTCATCTCTGTGACTGCATGAGAGGATGCATGTGGTTCCTCCTTGCCTAATCTGAAAGTGGAATAGCCATACTCAATACACATATGTAAATTGTCATGGGAACAGCTCCTATGCACATAAGTCCACAGAGGATTATGGTCATTGTTGTCACAGTTGGATGTTACACTCTCCATTCAACTCTCCAACCCTAATTCTGATCTACACGCTATAACAAACTAGAAATTAGCTGTGAGCGTATGCGTGACTGTCAATGTAAGATAAACTCTGCCTTTCTGCTAATGTGATGATCATCTTTGTAAACTATTTTAATTTATGCAATTCAATGCTTAGATTAATATTGTTACTGCTTTAATTCCCCCCTAGTCATCTGTATATTCACAACAGACATTTGTCTTCTTAACTTCCCCCTTCCAAACACATGTTGATATTGTAATTCAATTAAAGCAAATTAGACCTCAGTCAGTCTAAGTATTTATTCAGAGCACTGGGTCACTTTGGTGCCTATTTGTTTAAGTGCTTATTTTATAAGTGTTGCACCAGAATTAAAACAGAATTCAAGTAGAAGTGGACCAGAAGGGAACAGACCCTACAAACTACATGTAAAATTTGGAATTGTCTTTATTTTGTATTGCACCTTTCCCACTATGTATATACTCCCTACCTGTCTGCTATACTTGTGTGTTGTGTGCTCAGTGCTCCCTAAGTATATTCATTCCTTATTAATTCCCCACCTGATCTACCATACTTTGTACATATTTCTCCTTCACTTCTCTCATTTACCCATGCAGCCCACTATTCACATAATACTTCACGTCAATCCTCCTCCAAACAGTCCAGGCATCACTACAGGAATAAGCATTGCTAACAGATTTGTAACTTCTGACGTACAAGATTATGAAAAGGCTTTAACCCTTCCAAGACAATAACATATATTTTTTATTGTTTTTTATTTTATAATGGAAAATCCCAGGCAGCCACAGGGAAAGTTACATTCTCAGGAAAAAAAATATTGATTGTAAATAAGAATTACACCTAAGGTAGTGTGCTTTCCTTTTTGTAAGCAATCTCTTACCTCCCACGTTATCACCAACTCATGTCTTCTTCCACTTCCACCACTTACGTTAGCTGGAGGTGTCTTGGGAACTAGCAGTGAAATAAAAATAGTTCATATAAGAATATTAGAATGATCATCATTTCAATGGCAGTTTTCTAAGTGAAAAATTTATGAAACCCTACTCAATAGGGTTTACTGATTTCAAAGGGCAACCACAACCAAATTCGTGCAATCCATTCTAAAAGCAGCCCCTGGAGCATGCAGGTCCCCTGCTATAGTGTAAGGGGCTATTGACTGGGCTGGGGAACTGCAAAGGAAAGGAGAAGGTGGGGGTTTACAGGAAGAAGGATATGTGGGGAAAAAAGGAAGTGGGAGGTGCATGGAGACCTCATGGTCATTTTGCACTGGAACCAGGTAAGCAGCCATTGGAAAATATTTTGAAAAAGGGCTAGCATTCCGATGTGTTAATATTGAAATGGATACATAACTTTAAAGAAGTTATTTGGTTTGTTAAAATTGGTTTTAATAATAAAAAGAGCTGCAGCCTTCTAACCCCATCTTTTGTGTCCTGGCATTCTTGAGTAATTGGTAGGAGGGTGCAGAATGGTTAAAAATAGGTTTAATTAAATGGAGGTTATAATCCTGGAGCAATGTTGACGCTGCACCAGTCAACACCTTTGTTTACTATTTATGTGAGTTTTTTTTTGCAGTCGTCCATCAAAGTGAGAGTATGTGATTTTTATATTATATTAACTAAAAGTTTATTCTTGCTTAACTTTCTTTGCATTCAATTGGAAAATAACTCACAAACACACAGTGCTCTGTGCACATATACAGTACGAAAGTATGACTGAATTTAAACGTGAACCAAAGATAATTAGCTGGCAGCTTGACTCAGAAAATAAAAATGCTATGCGCTTACCGATTACATAACCTGCCTGAAAGGTACACTCTAATTAGATTTTACCATGGGTGACATGTGATCTGTATGTAACACTGGCAATTCTCCTTGTTACTACCGTTCTGCATTATAAATTCACCAAATAAGTCAGAAATTCCCTATAGTGAACTAGATAGCCAACATCTCCTCTATGGCTGATAAAGAATCTTTTTGATTCATTCAGCGCAATGAAAAAGCTTTATAATTAAGTGTAAAAGAACATACTGAAATTTAAAAGTAACAGTCATTTGAGGCTGAACAACAGGCATGTGTTTACTAAGTTCAGTCCTGGTTGTATACACCTTCCATCGTATGCCTGGGTGTGCAATAAAAGTTTTAAGGGGGCAGGGCCATGATGTCTTTGCTGCAGCACGATAATGCAATAGCAGAGGGTGCAATGGGGTGCTAGGATTACTCCTAGGGCAAAGTTTATTAAAGTCACAAAGGCCATTTTCAACCTTTTGACTGAAAATTTTGATGAAAAACAATTATTCAAAAATTATCAAAAAATCAGGATCGATTTTTCGATATCAAATTTTTACTTTTTGTGTAGTTTTTTTTCATTGAAAATGCCAGACTAATCAGGTAGGTGGCTTGGAAGGGAAAGATTGTGAGTTTATTTTATTGTTGCCATGTAAGTAACAACACAATAAATGGGTTTTAGTTCTCCTTTATTTAATCAGTAAAATTCAAGTTCAATCTAAAAAATCCAGTACATTTTTGTAACATAAGGTCCAAGAGAGAGGCTTTTAGCCATCTTACAGTCAAGGCAGTGAGACAGAAAATCAGGCAGCCAATCAGAAGAAGATATCTAATACACTGTTCACAGTGGCCATTTTGTTTGGATTAAAGAGGTATAACCTGATAAGTCTACTGATTTTAAGCATTGTTTTCTACATATGTGTGCAGCCTTTTATTTCTTTTAATTCCTCTACTACAGAAGTTCTCAACCTAGTTGAGACCGCGACCCACCTGGGCTGACATTACACGTGATGTATCAAGCCTGACGTCATCTCGTCGCGTGTCATGTGATGACATCGGGCTCAATACGTCACCATGCAGGAACTCTATATAAAGGAACCCGCAGTCTCTTCCGGCTTCAACAGCATGTTTGCGACCCCTGTGAGAGCCTCATTCGACCCCCAAAGGGGTCGTGACCCACGGGTTGAGAACCGCTGCTCTACTAGGCATAGTAAAAGTAAGTCTGCTAGCAGGTAAAATCCATAAAGGCTTGTGAACTTTTGTCAGTGAATTTAAATCCTTTTTATACAAAAAGAGTATGATTGACAAAAGAATGTTGAAACTTTTTTTATTTTAGATTATTTTTAGCTTACAAGGGCAGGCAGTTCACAACTTCACGCACATATCGAGACTTCGTGATTCAGTGCCATTTATTACAACTATCAGTGCGATTTATTGCCGTATTGGTATAGTCACAAAACTTTCCTATTGACACATAATTAGTAAGTTCTGAGTCTCCTGCATATTAATTGTGTGTAATGAGAAACATAAAACAGTTAGTTTGCCTTCCGCGGCAAGTTACAGTAATACAACAATTCATTTCACACAGGCTTGCCCTGACAGTTTGAAACAGATGTACAGATGGCAACTGCAAATAAATGTGTTTAAATGAAAAAATAAAAGATATGAAAAAGGACCAAATTGGATATAACTGGAATTATAATGAATCTTAACCAAGAGAAAAGTCCACAGAGTGGAAATGATAAAATAGAACATCTCATGCTTGTCATAAGTACCAAGAACCATTCTGTAAGAAGAGTATAAAACTGCAATCAAATGGCAAAAATACATTTATTTAACAAAGACCCGAGTGTCTAGGATTAATAGCTAAGAACAGCAAGTCTCACATTTCAGGATTTATTCCATGCATATTTATAAAGTGGCAGGAATGGGAAGATACTATTGTAAGGGGTTTGTAGCGATATGTATTAAGAATTGCCCAAATGCCACATTTCAATACTAAGGATGCAATTTAATACCCTTATACCCAGGCTATGAGACAAATCAGGGAATGAGCCCCGCTTACATTTGCAAGGGCGAAATTTATTAAATTCGGAAAAGCCGTTTGCGCTTTTCCGAATTTAATAACTCGGGAGAAGGCTTTGAAGTTTCTCCCGGTGAGTATTATGAGATTTGCTTCGTGCAATACTTGCTGTGCGAAACTTTTTTTATTGGATATATACATGGAAAGGTAGCTTTACTGTATGGCTACCTTTCCATGGATATATTTAATTTAAAAAGATTGTGGCCCTTATTCACCAATGTGCGAAGTGAGCCGCGATGTGTTCGACTCACTTCGCACATTGTGCTATGCGCATGCTGATGTCCTGTGCGCGGACATCAGCATGCGCATTAAAGGGATTCCCCTCCCGGCGAGGAGACTCGAGTGCTCTCAAAGAAAAGACCACCCTTTAGATGTTAAAGGCATAATCTTACTCGGGTGTTCTAATAATTCCCAGCCTAGTTCATTTCAATGGTTCCCCACAGAGATACCTCTCAGGGATAACTAATACACAAAAGTAAAATCTCAGACAGAAGTCTAATTAACACTACATTTATTTTTTGAATAAAACATCAATAAGCTAGTCTAGCGAGTCTCTCTGGCAACTGGTCTTTTAAACTGGAAACTGGTTTGGCTGTTAATGCCTTA
>WMED01009470.1:0-10140 GCA_019650415.1 Pipa parva | reverse complement strand
GGGGGTGAGCACTAAGATAGTACCCTCCTCCTTCAAATGGTAGGGAGCAGGAAGGAGGAGGCGGCACAGTGTGGGAGGGGGGTTTGTTGGGGAAGCAAGTGTGGGAAGGGAGGTTGTGGCGGAAGCACAGAGTGGGAGGAGGTTTGTGGGGGAAGCACAGAGTGGGAGGGGGTTGTGTGGGTAGCACAGAGTGGGAGGGGGTTTGTGGGGGCAGCAAGTGTAGGAGGGGGGTTTGTGGGGGAAGCAAGTGGGCGGGTTGTGGAGGCAGCAAGTGTGGGAGGAAGGGTTGTAGGGGCATCACAGTGTGATGGCTCTGATCATCTTGGATACAGGGAGGGCTGGGCTGGCAGGGAGAGCTGACCAATCCAAGCATGATTTGCGTTGGAAGAGGGGTAGTCTGATACGGCGAGTATATCCCAAACTCTATATTTTAACTGGAAAAGTTGGAGGTCCTCTTATACGCCGGCTAATACGGTACTTTGAGCATGTTTACTTAAATACATGTATTATTTATCAAACATTTTTTTTCTCTCTATTGGGCTTTTCGCTGTTCGTGTATATTACAAAACACAATACAATTCTTCCTTGCTTTATGGCTGTCATACAAGCTAAGTTTTTATTTTAGAGCTTCTGCCTGAATTCTTTGTCACTAACAGCATGAAGGTATACAAGGATTATTGAACTACATGGATAAACTCTTATTACCATTTCGATTCATTTTCTTTATGGGAAAATATGTTTTTTTCGAAGTTCAAATCAGAACAGGTTGAATTTTGAGGCCTACTTTAAAGGGAACTAAAGCCCAAGATTTATACTGGAAATAATGTGCAACAAACAGTCTTTTAAGAATGCATGTAAATCTTTCCCCTGGAGCTAGACAGCTTTATAATTTTAGTAAGTCATCTACCATCAAACAGTTTCTATGTACATGTTTACTACTACTTAGGGTCTTTGGATAAATAGGATGACTGGAAACCTACCAGCAGTGTTGGGTCTTCTTGTGTGGTGGTTCAGCAGTTGTGCGATGTGCCATCTTGGTCTCAAGGTTCTGCCAGTGGCTGTTTAGTCAAACATTTCTCTGTTTTATCATGTCTCCCTTTGTCCCTCCATTTCTTTTAGCTTGGGAGTACCCAGAGGTTTTGCTTGTTCCCCCGATATCTGCTGGGAAAAAACTGATTTTTGACTCCGTTTAAAATTACTTTCTTAACAGCTAGTGATAAAAAACGCATATACAAATGGGCTGTGCTGCTTGAATAATTAGAAAAAAATCAAAACATATACAGTAAACAAAAATGTGCAAACAGTACTCCTTTAAGATTTAAACATCCTTTATGGACACACTTGTTGGCACCTCTTTCAATTGCCCAGATCTTCCAATTATCTCTTGAAGTGAATATATCAAAACCTAAAAAAGAAGGCAACAGAAAACAAAAAGACACCTGATAGTGCCTTATCAACAGATGATTGATTGTGAAAGATAAACAGCCCAAACCACACTTAAGGGATCAATGCTTATCCAAGTGCTTTGTCATCAAATTAGAAAAAAGAGAAAATAAACACCAATAATAGTGTCAAAAAAGGAAGTGTTTTTTGTTGCACCTTCTTTCCAGGTTTTGATATATTTACTTTCTTAACAGATTATATGGAACACAAACCACCCAAGGGGGTTATTCATCAAAGTCCGAATTTGCCTTGCATAGTATCTCCTCATCTGTTCACTTCAATACGATTAGGAAGTTGCAAATTCACTTCTCCTTATTCATGAAACAGCGGAGAGCGACAGACACCATTGCATGCATTGTGCGTTGTAGTCAGTCGCATAATAGTAGGATGAAAAGTCATGCAGATTGAAGGGCAGTGAAGTCAGTCTCATCATATCCCACTAAATGAATCCCAAATAAATGAAAAAAAAATATTTTTATATGTCACCTTGTGCCTAGTTCATGTTTAATAGCAGACTTGTTCTTTTGAATAAATACTTGCCTTAAGCAACACTGGAGCCCTGCCATCAAACCCTTCAATTAGTTGTTCTGATCTGGTGAAGGCAAACAGGTGAATTCGGAGCAGTACACCCTGAAAAATCCGCCCATTCTACAGACTCCATTGCATGCTGAATAGCCGAATAACATGTGCAGGCACGTGCAAATTGATGTGAAGAGCTTGTAAGTCCGCTACTAGAGTAAGCATCACAATTGGTTGTGAATCCATCACATCGCAGAAATTGTTGAATAAGTAGAGTTGGAGAAGTCGCAAATGGAAGTGATTACGGACATTTACGCGACTGTTCGGACTTTGATGAATAACCCCCAAGAGAGCTCTGACTAATCTTAGGTTTTCACATGGGTTAGGGCTTCTCTTCTATTGGCTTCTTTTTATCAACTGGAGGAAGAATGTTCTTTTGTCATTTTATTGTCAACGTTTTGACTATAATGTTTGATTTAATGTAAAGATATATTCTTATTTTTACATTGACATATCAGGCACTCTGAACATGTGCACTGCCTGTAGTACGGAATAATATGGAACTGCAGAGATGATAGGTTGAGGGATGCTGTTCATTTTTATCAGTTGCATGATGTTAAACATTTCTAGTCTAAATAGTTTTTAGGCTTTAGTTCTTCTAAAATCAAGCACATTTGAAGAATTATTTATTAAATTTATTTTCACAAGAGAAATCTTCAAAACCTAACCTGTGGGAGGTACTTGATTTTATGATGAAAACAACTTTGTACCTGTTGCAGCTCCTTTATGATTTTTTTTTTTAAAGTGTCAAACACTTTTTTTCTGCTTTATTATGTTGTTTACAACGTTCTGTTTTAAAGCAAGTTCCTTTTTTTCCCTTTAACCTGACAGATATTTAGACTTTTTGTCTTTATATGTCATATAAGTGCTTTGTAGATTTTTTGAAAGGACAGTAACACCAAGTAAATGAAAATTACTTAAATTGCTCCTGTCACCTCAAAATTAATACTAATTTAGGTTCTACTAACAAAAGAAATGTTTTTTTAAATATATATGTATTTTTAAAAAATGTACCTTTAAGCATCATTTCTCTCTGTCATCTTCTCTGTCAGCCTGACTTTTCTTTCTAGGGTTGGGTGGGGCTAAATGACTGACATTATAGCTCCTCCAGTCAGATCCCTTAAATCATTGTCTAGTAGGGATCTGATTAAAGAAGCTATAATGTCAGTCATCATTTAGCCCCCCACCCAACCGAATTGGGAAAGAGAAGTCAGGCTGACAGAGAAGATGACAGAGAGAAATGCTATATAAAGGTACATATTTTGAAAACATATATATTTACAAAAACATTTATTTCATTAGTAGAACCTAAATTAGTAATAGAGTTTTGAGGTGACAGGTGCACTTAAAATGCATTCATATTTACTGTACATTCTGTGCAATTCTAAATTGTGCCTGTAAAGTATATTTATCTATAAAAATTGGGATTTTTGGGGTTCTTCCATAATTATGTATTATTACATGTACCATAGAAAACAGTGGTAGTTGAGTGAAATCGAACAGACAACAAGTCTGTTTTTTTGTTAGACAAAAAGCAAAACAATTCATATATTTAACTGCAAAGATAACATTTTTACCAGTGCTGTATTTAAATAACTGCTATACCAATCCAAATGAGACTATTTTATTTATTTGGTGTTAGTGGTCATTTAAGTCTACTTGATCTTTCTATCTGGTGAGTTTTTTAAAGGTCAGTTTATTATTTTTCTTTTCCAGTTGTCTCTGCTATAGAGAGGTTTAAGTATGTGTTGAGCTGCAGGTGGTTTGTTTGACAGGAGAATTTTATAGATTTATTTTTCTCCTTGCTGTTTAAACAAATACCTTGAATGTTTTATTATATATATAATATATATATATATATTTTTTTTAAGGAACATGTATCAGAGGGAGGACGAACTCCTTTAATGAAAGCTGCAAGAGCTGGCCATGTCTGTACAGTTCAGTTCCTCATTAGCAAAGGTAAGCTTTTTTCAAGGTAAAATGCCATTATTTATTGAACAAATCCATTTTTTCCCACAATAGCTACATTACCATGGTGGGATACATCTTTTTAAGCTAGGTAGCATCTTAAGCTAGCGTCTTGTATGCGATTTTATATGTGCTTTATATTATGTGATTGTTATAACTTTTTCATTTAGTGAGGTTATAATTTTAGTAGTGGTCTTAAGGAAGGCAGATTACCTCCTAATTTTTGTTATACTGCTAAAATATATTTTGACTGCTGCAACCTGCAATGGTGGATTAAAAGCAATCTGCAAAACAAAGTGAATGTCGGCACTCCAAGGACAATAAAGATGCTTCTTTATTGTGTAGAACAGAATCTAGCTAAGCAACAAAAACACAGGATATTCTAATGTGTTTCATACCAAAAGGTGTGATCTATGATTAAGAAGAATCCCTAAATATGGCTAATAAGCTTAAAAGCAACTTGCAGTTTGCCAAAATCAGTAATACACTATCCATGCAAATTTTTTTTTTTTCAAGAATTTTTTTTTCAGATTTCAAACCTTGTACTTAAGATAGAAATATATAACAATTCCTGCAATGTAACCAGTCAATGAACGGTATAGCGCAGGGGTCCCCAAACTTTTTACACAGGGGGCCAGTTCACGGTCCCTCAGACCAATGGAGGGCCGGACTTTAGGTGTCCTTTTTTTTTTTTTTTTAAAGTCAACAAATAAAAAACAAGTGTTAAAAATACTTACCTTATACTGAGCCGATTGATTACAGTCACAGCATAAGCTGTTTTATAATTAGCCGGCTCTCGATGCTTCCCCCGACGCCTCCTGCACAGCTCCTTCTTCTCCTTCCCTGACCTCATACATCATTACGCTCATTGCGGGGAGCGTTATCTTTGCCCCCTGCACTTAACATGATGATGTTTAAGCCCTGAAACACCCAAGGTGTAACAGGGTGGGAGGAGCTGCGGCGCTGGCTTCTCAGTCAGCCAGCGCTGTGAAGAAGGGTCGGGGGAATCATCACAAGCCAACTAATTACAGCACAGCTCATGCTGTGACTGTAAAAACTCGTCTCAGTATAAGATAAGTAAGTATTTTAACCCTCTTTTATTTTTTTTACTTTAGTTAAGATAAGATAAGACAAGCCTTTATTTGTCCTAGAATGGGGAAATTTGGACATTTTGGCAGCAAAAGTGACAGCAGTTAGAAAGTTTTTTTTAAAAATAAAAAAATAGCAAAAGTTACTTTAAATAATGTACATTAGACATAATACACAGCAGCAGCACAAAAATTATTGCACATATGGTACATTAGGATCAATTGGTAATTGCACAGTTTTGTTAATACAAAAATTATTGCACATATGATGCATTAAGATCAATTGGTAATTGCACAGTTTTGTTAATACAGGGAGTGGTTACTGAGAGCAGTGCTGATTGTACAGTCTAGTAGCAGCAGGAATAAAGGACCTGCGGTAACGCTCCCTAGCACACTTCGGATGACACAACCGTTCACTGAAGGTGCTGCCCAGTGCCACTAGGGTCTCGTACATGGGGTGGGATTCATTATCTATAAGAGATGCTAGCTTGTTTAGCATCCTCCTATCTCCCACCACCTGCACCGGGTCAAGGGGCTCCCCCAGGACAGAGCTGGCCTTCCTAATTAGTTTGTCCAGTTTATTCCTGTCTGCATTGGTTTATTCCTGTCTGCATTGGTGTTGCTGCTGCCCTGGTCAATAAAGGTCTTAAGGAGTGGCCCCTGTACTCCAAACTACTTCAGTCTCCTCAGCAGATACAGTCTGCTTTGTCCTTTCCTATAAAGTGCATCAGTGTTGTTCGACCAGTCCAGACTTGTGTTGAGGTGAACACCCAGGTATTTATAAGAGTCCACCATATCAATGTTCATTCTCTGGATGTTCACCGGTGTTGGAGGAGGGCGACTGCGTCTATGAAAATCCACCACCAGCTTCTTAGTCTTTCCCGTGTTGATCTGGAGGCAGTTTCCTAGGCACCAGTCCACAAAGTCTTGAATCACCTTCCTGTATTCTCGGTCATCATAGTTTTTGATTAGACTAACAACAGCAGAATCATCAGAGAACTTTTGGAGGTGACAGTTCGGTGAGCTGTACTTGAAGTCTTCAGTGTACAGGGTGAAGAGGAACGGTGCCAAGACAGTTCCCTGTGGGGGAAGTAGTTCTCCTTTAAAGTAAAAAAGCAAAACAAATGGGAACAAATACCATATTTAAAATAAACTTTGCTGTCTGCCCCATAACTCCGCTCCCACACTGTGCTGCTTGCCTCCCCCACTATGCTGCCTTCCCCACAACCCCCTCCTTACTCCATGTTATCTGAAGGGGGGGGCGCTATCCTAGTATTCCCCCCCCCTTTTGTTTTGTCCCCCCCTTTTTGTTTTCTTCTACCTCCTGTCCGGCCCGGCTCAGTGTGCTGTAAAGTTCACTGTTACACAGCGCTCCCCTCTTCCTCCCCCACCACTTACTGATGATGTCTGATAACATCATTAGTATGCACTTGGGGAGGGAGGAAGAGAGAAGCGCTGTAACAGTGAGCTTTACAGCACACCGTGCCGGGCAGGAGGTAGCGGTAGGGAAAAGGAGGGGGTTGAGCACCACGTTTGGGGACCCCTGGTATAGCGCCTTGAATGAAACTATTATAACTGATAAGACAATAAAACTTAAAATCACCAATCAAAAGGTGTGTGCTTAAAAAAGATCTTGATAAAAGAGAAAGTCTTAAGAGTTATTCCAAAAAAATAGATAAAAGTCCAAGAGGTTGTAATTTCCTACACTTGTACCACAAAAGTCATCTACCCAATGACCTCACAGTTGCAAATGTCCAAATGATTCTGAATAAACAGAAAACTGTGGCAGCGCTGGATGCTAAGAGAAATGTAAATAAAAAACAAGAGGGGAAAGCCCCCTTGTGTAATACCGTCAAACACAATGTAATGGTGACAATTGTGCGGAATCAAGGTTGTATTTAAACAAAGTACACGTGAACGGGTGGATTCGCCTTATAAGGCAAGGTGCAATGGTGTTGATATAGATCAGCGGTTCTCAACCTTTTAGAACCGCGACCCCCGCTGACGACGTTTCGGCTGAACGTTCATCACGTACATGCGTCACGTGACATTCGGCCGAAACGTCATCACGTCGCGCGTCACGTGGTGACGTTTACTTCCAACGGCACCCCGCAGGAATCCTTATAAGAAGGGTTCCTGCGAGTGCTTCCGGGTGTCTGCGCGGTTCTCGACCCCAGTGGGATTGCCTCGCAACCCCCGCCGGGGTCGCAACCCACAGGTTGAGAACCGCTGATATAGATGAACCTTTTGATTGGTGATTTTAAGTTTTTATTGTTTTATCAGTTGTAATTGTTTCATTCAAGGCGCTACGCCGTTCATTGACTGGTTCCATTGCAGGAATTGTCATATATTTTTCTTGTATACTATTCTACCCTAGGTATTTTAGCAGCCTTATTAATAAGGCATTTAGCTTTAGAGATATTAGACGTATTCAATGGGATAATTTGTCAGAAACACCTTCCATTGAGATTAATCTGGTTAAACTTCTAAATAATTTAGAAAAGTTATTTATTGCAGAATCTAAACATATATACGACATCGAGTTATTGCAACAGTATTTAAATAACAAAATCATTCCTAGAGGCTTGAGGATAGACAATCGGTTCTCCAGATGAGGTAGAAATGATGACAGAGTGGGAAACAACTTTAGATAACTGCTCTTTCTCCCTTATTCAACTTATTATTAAATATAGAGTGCATAAAATGGGAATTTTAGATAATGAAATTAAAAATGTTTTAAGTGAATTAGATAAAACTGAAGTAACGGAACCTATTAAAAATTTAAAAGATATCAATAGAAGGATGACTGAATTTGAAAAAGAACTTTTAAAAAAGAAACAAAAGAAATTCATTAGAGACAAATTGGATTATAGCAACAAATCCACAGCCAATAACATCATAACCCAAACATTGTCATCCAACCAAAATAGACCATATATACAACAAAGACAACCACACAAAGATATAGGATATCAAAAGATTGATAACCAGAGATCTATCAGGCCCAAGAACAACCGTTTACCCCATATCAGAGTGGATTAACACCATACAGGACACCCACCAACAACCAATAGGTCCCATTCTATGAACTCAAGAACGAGTGACAATAACACTACAATAAAAATGAACAGGAACTATTCCATTTTTAATAGATCAGGTAATCATAATGAGAGAGTTAAAACCCGTTCCATCATGACTAGAGATAGGGATGCGGACATCCCATAGGAAGCTCTTCCTATTACCCCTAGGGTACCCTCATGGGATTTTCTGAGGTACCCAACATCTCGAAGCAAGAGACATTTAGATAAGATCTAGGGGACACAGAGGAGGAAAGAGAATCCAGAAACAGAAAGAAAATAAACAGAACAGATCACTATTAGGAGGACAGATATATAACCTTTCCTCACATAATTTATCCACCGCAGAATCTAGTTTATTTGGCAAAGGTTTATCGTTTGTGCCAAATACTAAACCTGATAAATTTGAAACGTATATTAATCTCAATAAGTTTATCCGTAGTTTAACTCTTAGATGCCATTTTTTGATGAAAGAATCTGCTGTTATTCTTAAAAATACCCAAATGTAGTATACAAATTTCCCGAAAAGCATCAGAACTAATTTTTATCCGAGTAAATCCTAAGTTGATGAGCTAAAAACTTTCCACCAAATAGTTGAAATAGAGCTTATGAAGTGGTTAGACAAACCTATTAATTTTTAAAACAATCTCTCTGTACGAGAGAAACACGCCTTAAACACGTTGAAAAATAACAAACTAATAGTAATCAAATCTGCAGATAAAGGTGGGGGCATAGTCATACAAAGAGAAGACTATTTAGAGGAAACCCAATCTTGATCTGTGCCGCTGACTCTAAGGTGTCCTGGAGCTGAAACTCTTCACAGCTGCGATCTTCTCCTTTCAGTGTACAGCCAGGCACCAGCATCTCCTAATAGTCACATGGGAGAGCGGCGCATCATCAAGGGGAGATGGATTGATAATGCACCGCTCTCCCATGTGACTATTAGGAGATGCCGGCGCCGAGCTGCACACTGAATGGGAGAAGAACGTGTTTCAGCTCCCGGACACCTTTGAGTCGGTGGCACAGATGAAGATGGAGTCGTAAACACTGAAATGCTACTAAACATGTGAGATATTTCATTTTAGGGGCAAAATTGAAAATAAAATGCATTTAATAAAAGTTAGTAATTTGTATTTACTAACATACATTTTTTTCAATTTTGGCCGGAGTGTTCCTTTAATCTTGTAGCCCGTCTCCCCTGCATTTCTGTGTGTATTTGCTTCCTGTAATAGTCCCGAGAAGTCACAGAATGACTCATTCTGCTAGTGCATTCTTAGTAATATGATACTTTCCTCTCACAGCTACGTCCCTGCTAAGCCCTTAGGCACTGAATTCCAACTAGGAAGCAGTCTGTTTTTAAGATAAGAGAATGTGAGGGGTGGGGGCGTGGCCTTCTCCACAGGAAGGAGAAACATTTTAGAGAGGGATTACAAGTGCTGCACAGTAAAGAGGTGAGAGAGTTTTTACTAATCGTTTTTACACTTTAACATAGTTTATAAGGCTGAAAAAAGACACAAGTCTATCCAGTTCAGCCTATTTTCCTGCAATGTTGATCCAGAGGAAGGCAAAAAACCCATGAGGCAAGAGCCAATTATCCTCATACTAGGGAAAAAATTCCTTCCTGACTCCAAATATGGCAATCAGAATAATTCCCTGGATCAAGATCCCACCTTCAGTTATCTAGTACCCATAACTTATAATGTTCTTACACTGAAGGAAAGCATCCAAACCAGTTTTGAACTCTTTAATGGAATTAACCATCACAACTTCTTCAGGTAGAGAGTTCCATAACCTCACTGTTCTTACAGTAAAAAATCCCCTTCTATGTTGATGCAGAAACTTTCTTTCCTTTAAACGTAGAGGATGCCCCCTTGTTATACTTACAGTTCTTGGTATAAATACTGTCTTATGCAAAAGTTTGGGCTCCCCTATTAATCTTAATCATTTTTAGTTCTAAATATGTGGGTGTTTGCAACAGCCATTTC
>WMED01009469.1:0-15829 GCA_019650415.1 Pipa parva | reverse complement strand
GTACTCATCCCTCTAATCATATATTACTACACTACTCATCCCTCTATTCATATAATACTATACTACTCATCCCTCTACTCATATATTACTACAGTACTCATCCCTCTACTCATATAATACTACAGTACTCATCCCTCTAATCATATAATACTACAGTACTCATCCCTCTAATCAACTACGACATCGTGAGACATTCTGGATATATAAATTGATCACATTATCGCCTCAGGGACTCAATATTAGTCTCGATTTAGCTGCTTTTTAATTATTTATTTGGTCATTATATCTTTTATATTTTTTTATGTTTTAGTTAACTATATATATATATATATATATATATAGATAGATATTTTTTATAGTTCATTTTACTCATTTCTCACCATTATATACTTTTATGTCTGGTTAGTACATCATTATCTGATTTTTATGTATATTTTTAAACACACGTGCAGATATGTTTGTCAATGAGTGAAGCAACTTCATCTAATTAGATATATATATTCAGATCTTTTCATAGTATATATTTTTTGTTTGTTTTACGTCATAAATTTATCATTCTTGGCATAATTATGTGTTGAGAATTATCTTAGTACGTTATATAATTCAACCATAGGCTTAAGATTTTCTCTTCACATACAGTATAGTTTAATCATCATCCGTATAATATTATTCCTTAGGCTATTTATGTGATTGATTCTTGTGATTTAAATTTTTTTTCTGTGCAACTGTCAATTTGTCAGCTTTTGGAATGAATATACACTTTGTTATTTTGTTATATGCCATTAGTATAAATACATGATTATAGCGCATGTGCGCTATTTTACTACACTTCAGATAGAAGCCCCAGACAGTCGCCTCACTGTTGGACCGCATATGCGTTCTATTGATGCAGTTTGAGCGACATAGCCTTTAGTAATTATGCGGCCACATCTCCTATTGAATATGAAAACTCTATGCGCTGTCTATGATACATCATTTCCGGAAGGTGCCCTCTTGGAGCGCATATGTGTTCCATTAGTGGGGTAATTGTGAGAAATGGATGCGCTCAAATATGCCAAATAATACAAATAATGTGCGTCTGTGTGTACCTCAAACTAAACACATAATGCTAATAACATAATAGTTGACATAAAGTGTATAGATAAGTGAAAAGTCCCAAATATTCAAAGTTCAAAAACAAAAGTCCAAATCCAAACAGTGTGTGTTACGATGCTGCTCTCTTCTAATGAAAGGGACCGCTCCTGTCCCAACGAACCAACCGGAAGTGTATCAAAAATTCTGCGAAGAGAGCGCAAACAAATACGCACTATATAGTGCTTTACCAATATCAATTATATTTCAAAAAGTGCCAACACCTCCGTGACCACAACCGTGCGTGGAAAACATCAAATACTGTGTGATGCCACCAATATGTGCAAAACACTTCGTGAGAATTCAATGCTCACCAGATGCAGCCTGCAATAGGGCATGTAAAACAACTGAGACCACTGCTTCAATATCCCATGATGCTCAGCAATCCAGAGAGGTTTATCCAAAGCATAAAAAATGCAGGAGAAGAAGTTGTATTCAAATGTAATGGTGCTTTAATAACTCGAAACATATAAAAACAACTAAAAATATAAAAAACTGGGATAAAAAAATTGTACAATTCCCCCAGTGTTTGTCGCCTGCTGCACAATGAAGCGCAGCGTGCAATCAGAGATCCTGTCCCTTGTATTGCTTGTGTGGGAATATATCAAAATAATAAACCGAAAAGTGCACCATGTGAACGTGCACTTAAATTGTAGCCTTAAAACACATAGGTATTAATACTGATGTCCATATAATGTTTGCGAGTACTTTAAACATATAAATGTTTCACAAAGTATATACCTTGTCCGTGCTACAACGCCACTCAACGCGTTTCGCCACCGCTGTGTCACGGTATTCTCGGCTTCATCAGGAGTGTGTAATTATATCGGTGTAACAGCTTGTCTTATAGCGGTGACTCCATTCACTTCCGGGTTGTACATCAGAACCCCTCCTCACGTCACTTCCGGCATTACCTCTTAGTGGGGTAATCTGT
Source organism: Pipa parva (assembly GCA_019650415.1). Taxonomy (NCBI): domain Eukaryota; kingdom Metazoa; phylum Chordata; class Amphibia; order Anura; family Pipidae; genus Pipa; species Pipa parva. Next base: position 13,764 of record WMED01009469.1, on the reverse strand, counting down.
GCCGAAGTATCCTTCTATTTCCTTGAGCACCTTAGCATTTCGGTGTGTAAAGGGGTAGGGACTAGGGGGTGCAATAAATCTTTGTTTCCTCTACCGTGGCCTCTTCACCTCTCCCCCCTATCCCTCCCAATTACAGAAAAAGAGATAAGGATAAGTGTACCCACTATAATGTTAATACCTGTGTCTTCAATGAGTGTCTCTGGTTGCAATTCTGTATCAGACTTGGCTCCTTTCTCCACTTAGACCCAAGTAACAAGTAAATAAATAAATGTCCAGATTTATGGGTTTGCATCCAACCGATCCTCTTTATTTGTTTCAGACAGGTTCCACACATTCATATGCAATAATCAGTTTGCTTACTTTCTATATTACAGTCTGCTGACTGTCTCTTTCCCCACCCGGCTCCAGGGGTTATCATTCTAGTTCTCACTCCTCCACCCAGTGACTCTTTTGGGAAAGGCCTCAATTCTCCTTTGGACACTCACATAGGCACCACATAGCTCCCTCTCCGTCCCATTGGAGCTAACCCCTCACTTCATGTCCCAGGGGCATTTTATCTCCTCTCTCTAGGGTACTACTCCTCCCCCCAAACTGGGGATGATTACCATATACCCTGGTGAGCCCTCCCACCTATCCACAACTAGATGGCGCTGCTCTGCCACTCAACCTTTGGTAACATTATTCAAGTCCACAGATCCCTAATGGTGTGTACTTGTACACTCCCAGTGACAATAAATCTAATCTAATACGCTTTGCATATTAACTAGTAAGGGGCAACACCTTTTCCTTACCCCCTTACAGGTGCTCAATTATGACGTGGCTAGCTATCAGTCATGTAAATACAGGGCGAATATAGCTATATAAAGCGCATTCAAAGGATCCGTCTATATTGTCTCCTGATGAAGCTGCAACATAGCAGTGAAACGTGTTGAGTGAGAAACGTTTATATCTTGATGAGCTTTTATTACCTTTTTGGTTTGTGAGTACCTTTTTATCTTTTAATTTTTTCAAATAAAGACAGTGTTACACTATGAGATCTTTCCCTGTCTTTTAATATGGATATCGCTATGAGGATATACTAAGCTCCTACCATTTTTATGTGCAAAGATACTTGTTTATTGGGCCATTTGGATCCTGATGTTTGAATTACAGATTTCAACCTTAAGGCTGATCTAAGTTTATCGCTCTAGTGAGCCTCTCCATTATCATTTGGCGGCATGGATTGCTTGGTTCAGTACACAAAAGGGGTGGATTTTACTACATTCATTTGATCACAGTGTTCACAAGGGCCTTATTTGGTGGCTTTTCTTTTATTTGAAGTATCTAATATTTATTGATAAGGCACTATATGCCCTTTTTCTTGTAAGCTTCTTTGCAAGTTTTTAACATTTTATTTGATGCCTGGGAATTGAATACCCAGCATGATTGAAGAAGATACACTCATTTTGGACTTTTATCTTGTTTTATTTGTTTTTGTTGTATTTGTTTCAATATTTATTTATTATCCTCATTTTTTCCCTAATATGAGGATAATAGGCTCTTGCCTCATGGGTTTTTTGCCTTCCTCTGGATCAACACTGCAGGAAAATAGGCTGAACTGGATGGACTTGTGTCTATTTTCAGCCTTATAAACTATGTTACTATGTATGTTACTATTTATTTTAGTGCTGCTTATTTGTATATGTATTTACTAGTGAGGCACAATGGGGTAAGAGAGGTGAGGCGCAAAAGGGAAACTTATCTGGCTGTAAAGATTTGTTTCTGAATTCTTACTCTGACATTTCATTCTTTGGTGTTAGAGTTGTTTTTATATACTACTGTATTCTGTTTCCTGTAAGAGTCTGCTGGTCAAGGGCGGTTCTGGCCTTATTGACACCCTGGGCGAACTGCCCCTTGACCTGCCCCCCTGCCCCGCGCCCCCCACTCACCTCCTCCAGCGTTCCAGCAACGCACCTCCTCTAATGAGGTAAGTTGAATGTGACGGCACTCCTTAGATGTTTGGGTCTTGCGGCAGCTGCTGAATACAGCCAAGATCCGAAGCAGCCAAGGAGCGCTGTCACATTCAACTTACCTCATTGTGGAGAAGCGCTTAGAGGAGGTGCGTTGCTGGAACCCTAGAGGAGGTGAGTTTAGCTGTGGGCAACAGTGCCCCTCAAGTAGATTGCGCCCTGGGCAGTTGCCCACATCGCCCATCGGTAGAACCGGCCCTTCTGCTGGTACATACATTGCTGAGGCCTTTTATGAAAACTGTGTATTAATTGTTCTGAGGCTAATGTTAGGAATGCTAAAAGCATTTTTTTCAGGAATCTTAGTAGTAACTACAAGTTGGGTGACTGCCACCGAATTTTGGCACTACCAGTTATTTATTAGTGGGACTCAGTTATGATGATGACTAAAATAAAATGTGTTGTAGTTATGGCAATGTCAAATGGTTATAGCTAAAGCTGTACAGTATCTGTTAGACATGGCGCAAGAGTTGAGCATGAAGAGGCCTACTAAGGCCTAGGTGAAAAGAGCTTGAGAACCACTGTTGTATCTAACTATTGTCTCTTTTTACTTTATAGGACTAAGTGTTCTGCTTTTTTTGCCAGCAGAACAGATTTGGATGTCAAATGGAGTCTCCATGCTTGTCTGACCCAGAAAGATGGTGAGAAACCCGAGATGCCCTTAAGCACAATGGGTGAAAGAAGGAGTGCAGTGGGGTTATCCATTTTTGCAGTTACCCCAGGAACACTGACACATGTGACAATGTTGTTAAGGCAGTCTTTCAGGGACTTGCTTGCTTTGTATGGTACACACAACTGATGTCAGGGGGATAGTTGTGTATGAGGCTGGGCTTGTGGTTCAGGAAATGAACGATTCCTTTGAAGAAAAGAGGGGGTACCTGATACGCCAAAGCAAACAAAGACAGGCTAAAGAACACAATGTGGATTTTCTACTGTTTACAAAAGCTATGGGATGGGAGGGATGTGTATTTATTCTGATTTTGAAAAAAATAAAAACTTGTACTACAAAGCTACCACTATCACATTAATTTATTTCTACAGAGTCAGGTTTAGGATAGATGTTGGTGCTGGCTGAAACCCGCCACATTATCTTATCTGATATGGAGAAGCCACAGAAAATACAGCGCAGTGTTGGACTGGGGGTGCCTGAGGCCCACCAGGAGAACTGAGACCCAGAGTCCTTTTCACCTTTGCAAGCATTGTCCTGGCAATGCCTGTTTTCGGTATTTTTTTCTGCTTTACATAAAGACTTTGCTGCAGCTCAATTATTAGCAATAAATCACCTCTCTGTTTGATTCAGATTACATCTTTACATATGCAGTACTATACTTTAGTGAGAAGTGTTTCTCCCCAGTATTTGTTTCATGTGACACAGAATGATTGAGTAGGCAGCACTGATTAAATCCTGCACCAGGAAATGTGTGTGTGACATGTACTGACCAGTTTTCCATGAAAAGGTTCCCTCCCCCAGACATTTTTACCCTACTTTCTACTTAGCACATGTGCACAAGTCAGCTTTCCCCCTGTAATCTCCTGCATTCCAACTTAATTTATGTGGCCAAAAGGTCAGCACACTGCTTAACCAATAACAGTCAGGCAGCTTCTTCTTCCTATGTTGGCTGACTTGCAGAACAGAAAGAAGAGGGGGAGTGGGGAGGAGGAAAATGTCAGTCTTTCTCACTGCTGGTTGTATAATCCAAAGTCCCAGAGGAAACGAGGATTAGGTTATTAACCAACTTCATCTACTAGAAAGGAAAACAAACTCAAAATAATACAAATTAAGATTCAACTTCAGAGATAACATTTTATCAGTACTGGGTAGGATTAGGATCTCCTATAACATGGTAGTATGAAGCCCTAATACTTTGTTCGTCTATCAGTGTAGCACATTTGTCAGTTTTTATTCCCATAGTTCTAGAGACACCAACATTATTTCTATATAATAATTATCACAATTCTGCAGTTATCTCTCACAACATTTAAATCATGGTCAGTCTACCAGGAAGTATACGCGCACCTAGATGTTGGCTCAGATATTGGCTCAGATATTGGCTCAGATATTAATAGAAATGCAGTCGATTCATAAAACTAAAGGAAATTGTTTGATATAATTCTACCAGACACTGGAACTATAAACACACACACAAATCTCTATTGATACCTTCCAGGAAAATACATGTCAAAAAGAAAATTATATCAATTTGTTTGAGAACTGGAGATGAACTGTCATGCAATGTCAGTGATCATTTTATTTTGCCTGCTAGCCCAGTGTTCCTTGAAAGTATAAATACACTCTTCTGTGTACAGCCCTGTGCACACACAGCAATCTGTCACTTCTAGGCAGTCAACTGTTCTCTCGATGTACAGTTTCATACCTAGAAGTCTATAAGCCAGATAAAATGTGCAGAGTGAGTGAGATACACTCCTCCGGTTTGTAAGATTTGGTGGGCCAATCAGGGATTCCACACGTTGACTTCTGTGCAGATACCAGTGCAACAGATGGCCTGCTGGGTGTTGAGAAATGTAACTGGGATATTTCCAGTTTAACTGGGGTGTGTGTTTATGTTGGGGATTCAGGGTTTAGATCTGAATGGGCATAGATAAGAAAGGTCAGAAAAAAATATTCTACCAGCTAATGCAGCAATGTTTTCCAGTCCAGTGACCACAAACTGCATAGACTTTGGCATGTTTCTCCTAATGCATTTCAGCAGGTAGGGATGTTATGTTAAGGCTGCTCTACATTATGAATTTTATTTACTTATATCAATTGTATATTTTAACTTAAAAGAATATCCATTTGTGGATAAAAGGTACTTTATTTGCACTTAACAAAGAAAACCAGGAAAGAATGTCAGTGTTCCCGAAAAGAACTTGGGATTCAGGGATTACCCCCTAAGAGGGCATTTTTGGACTTGTGTTGCTTTGGAAGACAGAGATAATAAGAATGAGCTATATAATCTGGGAATATAGTAGTGTCATGGGGATGTCTACAAAACTGCTCTTATTTCCTCCATAATCTACAACAACAAAACCTCCCCTACCCAATAAACGTGCTGCTTTGGTGTCTTCTTTAATTCTGTCCATGCCCTCATTATACCATGACTTGATTACTAAATGGCACTTCAACTTGGCCTGCCTGTTTCTCTTACAATCCATAATGAATGCAACAACAAGGCCTATTCAACCTACAAATCAATCTACAATCTTGCTTCTCCATTCTTCTCTGCTTGTGTTACTAAATTCTCTCCCAGCCATCCTCTCTTTTAGACCCGCAATCTGTTCTGTTCCTCTTCTCTTACAAATTCTTCTAAAGCTGACCTCCAAGACATTCCCAGGACACCTTTGGAAATCTTTCAGTTTTTACAATCTGTACTACTTTTTCCTCTTCAAATGGTCTTTTAAGAACTTTTAAGATATGCCAATCCTCATTCTTCACCGTTCTAGGTCTACCTTTCATAACCCTTGTAAATTATTTCAGATCCTAATTTCACCCTTAAAACCATTTAAAGTATTACTTTTGACCACCTTAGACCCATCAATCCTGCACTATTTGTCCTCCTACCCATGTAGATTATAAGATTACAGAGTCAGGTATTCTCCAAATTACTGTACCGTTCTCAGGAAAATGTTGGCATTTCAAATGTAAAATGTAATTTTAATTCATTTATGAATGGGTATGTATATATGTAAAGAAAATACAAGCATATAATCAACAAAATACATCATTCTAAGTGACAGGCCATGATTGAAACAAGAGGATGGAGGTCCCTGTCCCATAGAGCTTACAATCTAAATAGGAGGAAGACTTACATAAACAGACAGGAGGGTGACATGTGCAGTGGCATAAAGTGTCAGTTCATTTGGCTATAGGTGCCAATTGAATAAGAAAATAAAATATATAAATTTACAATAAATAGTTGCTTAAAGATCAAATATAGACATGAAAACTAGTGCTAGTGCTCCAAGAGGTAAGAGTTTAATTTAGATTTGAAGATATTGATTGATTGCTCTTGGCAGAGGGAGAGATGTATAGAATTCCAAAGATAAGGGGCAGCAAGAGAGAAGGGTTTAAGACGAGAATGGGCAGTCTTGGTGAGGGGTTCCTGAAGAAGGTTGCCTTGTGGAGAGTGGAGTTGGTAGCTAGGCGCATACAAGCAAACAAGGGAAGATATGTTGGGAGGGGCAACAGAATGAAGCGCTTTAAATGTCAAAAGTAAGACACTGTAAATAATACATTTATTAACTGGGAGCCAAGGAGCAGACAGTAGTTGGGCATATAAGACACTGTTTTGAATTATACACATGATGTATCAGAACTACTGATGTGTTTCATTGTTCACCTCTTATCCCACAATATTTTTTGTCAGACTTTTCCAATTTAATTTGTTGAAAAGCATTGTACTTATTTTATCACTAAAAGTGTGCAGTTTCCATTAATATAAAAATGTAATGCTCCGACCCTGAAACAAAAGGCTGTCATCTGTCATAACTGTTAAATGATCAGCCTAGTGATTTTATCCTTCCTCTGGGTTTTACAGGAAGTAATATGCATGCCCTGAGCGGCGATGCCAAATAACTGACGCTCAATGGCTCTAACTGTAAATCTTCTAATACTTTATTTAGACACTGGAGTTCGACATAAAATGCTTTAATGATCTCTTTTGGGAAATTCTCTTTCAAAAAGAGACAAATTACAATTTAGATTGAACAATCAACAAGAACTGCCAACGGTGATTTTTCTTTTTCTCCGAAATCCTAGCGTTGTTTGCGCCATTTTCTGAATCGCTCTAACAAACAAAATAATTCTCTTTCTATTGTTATTTTCTATGCAATTGTGCTGCAGTTTGTTTGTTTTGCTTTCTGTAGGCCACGTTGTGATGTCATTCTGTAAGTAGTAAATATTAGGGGTTATTTATCAATGTGCAAATTGTCCCTTGGATGTGAGAATTTGTGAGAGTTTGACACTTTAAGCAAATTCACATTTAAACAACAAGATGTATGAGTTGTGCTGTTGGGGAACAATGTGAGGCAGGAATTCATTAATTTCTTGGTGAGATCTAAGGAATTAAGCAAAAGTTTAGTTTTTGTTTAACTGTGTCTCATCGGTGACTGTGTATAACTGTTCAGTTGGTTTAGTAGGTTGGAGTGAATGTACAAACACATGGGCAGCCTCTTGTCATTCCTGGGAACTCTACAACAGTGTACAGGGCATAGTGGTGAAAATTATGGCACATTATGACCCTTGTAACATATTATGATGTCACTAAATACCTTGTAAATTATAGTCGAATTATATCTTTAAATATGCAGTACTATACATTAGTGAGAATCATTTCTCCCCAGTAGTTGTTTCATGTGACACAGAATGATTGAGTAGGCAGCACTGATAAACTCCTGCACCAGGAAATGTGTGTGTGACGTGTACAGGCCAGTTTTCCATGAAAAGGTTCCCTCCCCCGGACATTTTTGCCCTACTTACTACTTAGCACATGTGCACTAGTCAGCTTTCCCTCTGTAATTAACTTTGGCAGTGGTGAACATAAATCGGTAACGACCCAGTACCAAATTTGAGTTAGGAATTGTCATCGACATGCAATGTACGTCCTGTTTCCACCGGCTGGAGGTACAATTGACTAATATTCTTCTTGTAAACCATTACTATTTTATCAAGAGTTTAACTTACAATGAAAAGAAAAATGTCACAGGTTATTTAAAAATAGTTGTTTTAAATATAAGGTTAATAAAACATGACTTAACAGCCTAAAAAATCACCCGACACCTACCTGATACAGCAATGTACAAATCACATATTTATTTTAAAAATGCTATTCCTTATTTTAAGCCCTTTGGTCTTTCATAAATATTATGACAGTGTAGAGGTTTTACTATGTTAAAAGCCGGTCTTGGCATTCCTCTAGATGTATCGGCCTTCAATTTCAAGTGATTAAAGGGGCACTTCAACATTTTTCAAAACATTTCAAAATAAATGAAAAAAGTGTCATCTGCGGCCTTCGTGAAGGGCAGTCTATTGCTAAAGAGACACAGTGCACACATGCACGCCATTTATAATAAATAGCACGCCGCTTATATTTAGTAACATGACGTATAGGCTGTAAAGAGATGGAAAAAAAAAGGATTTTCAACACACCTGTAGGATCACCAGAGAGATCATCTGTTATACGGAACCAACGCTCACTTTCACATATGGCATCTTCACTTTCCAAGAGCAGCTTCACCTTGAAAAAGACCTCTGTATTTAACCCCAAAAAATGCCATAAAATCAATTGCTACAAATGCACCAAAACAATGCCATTTGTCTAGATCAGCGGTTCTCAACCTATTTGAGACCGCGACCTCCCCCTGGGCTGAAGTCACGTGTGACGTATTGAGCCTGACGTCATCATGTCGCGTGCATGTGATGAGATTCAGGCGAAACGTCATCACGTATGCGTGTCAGGTGGTGACGTCGGGCCCGAACGTCATCACGTGACACGCGATGCGATGACGTTGGGCTCGATATGTCCCCATGCAGGAACCCTATATAAAGGGACCTGCAGTCTCTTCTGGCTTCAACAGCGTGTTTGCAACCCCTGTGAGAGCGTCGTTCGACCCCCCAAAGGGGTCGCGACCCACAGGTTGAGAACTGTTGGTCTAGATCTTAAGGTGAAAGGTCACATGGCAATCCAATGTAGTCTGCATTCATATAGAGAAAGCTGATAGTGTTAACAGCCAGCATGTGTAATCCTCTCTCGGATGGTGCTCCCCGTATCACTCAGGGGCTTATTGATTAAAGAGAGAACTTGCTTCTCTACTCCTTATGTACAGAGGACTCCCATAGCAAAAAGAGTGAATGGCGTCAGAGGCTTTTCATTGCGTAGTATGGTGCAGTCAGTTGGGCAGTAGGAGCCCTGTGATTGGCCATCCTAATTCACCTCTTTAATCTGGCAAATTAAAACCGACAATATTTGGCAAATGCTGCTTCGACAGACTCTGGTGCTAGATGAATAGTTGATTTAAATGCGCATGCAAAGTAACGCAAAGTGATGCAAAGTGCTCTGTAATTTGTGGCCAATGTAAACGCAAGTTTCTTCGCTTGACTCTCCAGATTTTATGAATACGCCCCTTAATGACTTATTGAGCCACAAGATTCAATTCAATTCCACCATACACAGAAATATATATATATATATATATAATACCTTATCTTTTATTAGTTAAAAAAAAGTTACTCGCAAATTGCTAATAAATGGACGCAAAGTAATTTGCGTCTATTTTTTGCGTTAACGCCATTTGATACATTTCAATAACAGGATTTGAACTGGCCGTGTAATAGTGCAGTATGTTTGATTTAAGATACAATTTTTTTGTGCGCAGTGGGGGGGGCACATAATAGGGATGCTACTACCAATGCACTAATTATTTCCATTATCAGAATATATTACATATGAAATATCTGTATATCCTTCATTTCATTATAAAAGCCTCCAGTTTAAGCTTGTGCATCTTGTCTTATAAAGAGAGGGACGTGAATTTAGGCTACGCTTTTAGCTGCACTATTTCTAGTGTCTAACATGTTCGCTCAGCAAACAAGACATGGGAAGATAGTGTCTAGAATGAGATATTTCACACGGGACAGGGAATTCGGTGTTTGCTCACGGATCTGTACATGTTTAAACACATGTTTGTGTAACCAAGGGTGGGGATCATTCTGCATGAAGGGTGGTTCTTAAAAGAAAACATCTTATTTATAGTTAAATATTGCTTTCACCTTATTTTCTCATAATTTCCCCTGAAAAACCTAAAGACTATAGGGGCTTATTCCCTAAAGTCCGAATTCAACAGTCGATTTCTCAAACAGCGGATTCCCATAGCAAATCTGTGACTGCGACGATTCTCCCATTGTAAAGTTGTGACTGCGACAATATTCTCTTTATAAAGACACGACTGCGACAATAGCAGTCAATTGCGACCGCCTTTTAGCTGGCGAATTCATACCTTCACGCGACAATTTCGGACTTTAGAGAATAACTCCCCGAATTGTTGCGTAAAGGTGTGAATTAGCCAGCTAAAGACAGTAGCAAAAGATTGCTACTGTCGCAGTCGCGTCTTCATAATGAGAATATTGTTGCACTTGCAACATTAAAAATTGTCGATGTCGCAGATTTGCTATGGGAATCCGCTGTTTGAGAATTCGGCCTTTAGAGAATAACCCTATATATTTGAATATATTGCGCTATAGTGGGTGCTGCCATGCTTCGCCTTTACTGAGAATGCATTACAAAATGGGACCACTAGACACCAGTTAAGCAATATCTTCTTAAGGCCCAACTATCTATAACAATATTTGATTTTTTTTTAATTCAGATGTGAGTGTAGCCTTCTTTGACTCCACTAGAATATTTGTATGTAACTGTAAGGCTATAGTAATTCTGTACCCACAATCCTCTGTGGAACCAAGCCTAAGCATTTTTTAAATGGACAATAGAGGTGAACAAAGACAATAAATTTCGTACCAGGGATTCTGGAGTTTGCATGTAACTTTAACACATAATAGACTAACAAACTTTATCAATACTTCAGTTACAGTTGATACATGCCACACCTGGCTACAGCATCAGTGGTGGTCAACAACTTAATATCTTCTTAAGCTTGTAATTGGCACCAAGCAGTACGTTCAGTAGGCCTGGCCCCTCAGGTGCACAGTGGATATGAAATTGTAGGGGGGGCCAGTGCTGCAATGGGAGTGGGGCCTGTGAGGGTGTTGTATTTGAGGGACGGTATTTTGCCCCAATTATGGAGGTCAGTCCAGATTTTTAAATCACCCCACCTGCAGGCTAGAGCCTGATTAAAAGGCAACTGGGAGAGCCAGTTGGGGGTGGAGTTGGAAGTCAGGAAGTGATTCTGTGGCTGAGGCTAGAGATCCTTGTGACAGAAACAGGGACTAGTGCAGTGATGTTTAACCTATGAAATGCGTGTCAGAGGTGGCATGTGGAGATGCTTTTTCTGACACACTTCATGGCGCCGTTCTTGTCGCACTGTCATGTGGTCCCATAGCAAATACGCGACCACAACAATTTCCCATAGCAAAATCCGCCACTTCGACAACTTCCCATAGCATAGCCGTGACAATTTCCTATAGCATTACTGCGACAATTTTTCCTATCTCAAAACTGCGACAATTTTCCATGATGAATCTGCTACAATTTTCCTGTCATAAATTTTGACAGAATTTTGACACGCGGAGCTCAAAAAGTTAGCCCATCACTGGACTAGTAGTTAAAGTCTCTGCTAAACAACTTGGCTTTGCAGCACTGTGAAACCCCAAGGAGACAACCCAGGAGAAGGGAAGGTATTCTGTATTTGATAACCAGAATTTTATGGGCCCAAGTGCTGAACTTGTGCCAAACCAGCACAACGATAGTATAACTGCATGCTTTACCAAATGGTAGTCTATGTTAGGGCTCTACTGTCTCCTCCTAACCTAGAGTAAGTCAACTGTACTAATGATTCAAAACTCCATCATACTCTAGGATACCCCTATATGGGAAAATAAACAACCCATTATTATTGAAAACTGACATAACGTGGCAGCAGAGATACAGAAGTATCATTTACTATGAAAGTCCTCAAGTTTAAAGGTTAACTTTTTTATTGTTTCTTACAATAGGAATTGCTGGTGACATGCACATTAGGTCACTGGAACACTGCATTCAGCTTTCAGGGTAGGAAGTCACCAGACTGTCCTCATCCCTGATGATTTCTGTTTAAAGTAATGGGGTCAAGTACAAGAGTGGATTGCTGTGTTTTTATCACTGACAAAAAAGGGTATCGAACACCTCACTTCAGCCTAATAATGTGAAAACATTTGATCCAGACAGGACTGTAAATCTTATTTACTGCTTCCCCGACAGCGGTAAAACAAAACTACCATAAAATAGGGGTGCTAAGTCTTCCACAAACCCCGACTGCCCAGATATTCTAAATTCCCCATCTGGTAAGTGCGTTTGGTTCATATTTTGATTTTTCTTGGCGCTGTACCTAGATTACCTTTTTTTAGGACTCATCCTTAGTTTGTCCCCAGTTTGGATTATGGGTATATACTGTATATTGGGCATTCATCTGCCCATCTGTATAATATGTATATAGGAGCTGGAATAGGTTCAGGGTTGGGCAACCAAACTCACTGGTGTTAATATGGGCTTGAGCCCAAAATGACTAAAGAATCTGTTTTCATTTACCAAAGAGGAGAGGTGTCTTATAGGTCAATAAAAGGATTTACTAATGATAACTCAAAGAAAGGGAGATATAATTACCAGAAGGTAATACTTTACTGTAATAACAGACAAGATATGTCATTCACTCATTACAGAGAAGGTAGTGAGAGTAATGCAGTAGCATTATATTATATTATATTATATTATATTATATTATATTATATTATATTATATTATATTATATTTTATATTATATTACAATGGAACACCATTGGGTTTGTTCCAAATTAAACACACTGGAACAGAGTGTGGATCAATAAAGATATACTGTATATTCCAATGGAAGTTGAAAAGGGACCCTTTCCAGCAACATTCCTTGAAAATAATATTCAGAGAAACTCTACCATAATATGGAGATTTTATAAATCTGACCGAGGAGACTCTTTAATAAAGCTGACAATGAAATCACCCACCCTCCAGCACTATCCCCCTGGCAGCTGGCATTGTGAGGGGCTTCCAGGCTAAATAACCGTTGTAAAGAAGAGATTTTAACGATGTGTTAAATAAACCTGTGGAGTTGGGCAGGACAATAATGTCTACTGGATCATAATTAACGAAGTGGACGCAGCTTTATCAGACAAGCAGTAGTATTTCTTATAGGAAAACGACTTGGTGCCTTCATTTTCCATCCCTGAAATTTAAATGGACAATGACTGATGACTGGAGAAGACATTACAATTTTTTTTTTTACAGTTTTGTTAATGGAGTCCCTTTAGTGGTCCAAGTATGTTCAGTAGATATCCTGCTTCTTTTTGTAGTTGTAAGAGTTGAATCAACACAGTGGACTAACTCCTGTAACTATTATGTAGAAATAGCAGCAGTATTATTCTTTGGTGACAGTTGAATTGTAAAGCGTGTGGTTCGCTGCCCTGGCTTTCTCACAACCCCACTATTGGGACTGACATTTCTAACAATCCTTCTGACAGTGAGAGGATCCTGTCCTATTCTAGAGGCCAGAGGCGGCCCTGAAAAAGAAAATGCTAGGGGCGCCCGCCTGGGCAGGCAGCGCCCCTAGCATTTGCCTATACTGCCTAATGGCACAGCCGGCACTGCTATAGAAGGCCTATTTATAAAAGTTAACTGTATTGTATATAAAAAGGACATTAATATCCAAAAGGAATATGCCTCACATTCTGTTATACCTGCTTTACATTTAATCTGTGCTTCTACATTTTCTGCAGATTTCTACACAAATAGAAAAACAAGCTCAAACACAAATCAGGAATTCAACTTAAAAGATCATTTTTTTCAAGCATTTTACTATGGGAATCCGCTGTTTGCGAATTCGACAGTCAAATTCGCACCTTAGTGAATAACCCCCTTTAGTGTCTTGGACAAACAGAAAATAATTTTATACAGAAACAAAATGACTCACCTTTTATCAGAGAGAAGCGGCAGTCGCTAAACTTCTATTTCACTGTGTGATTACACATCATTACAGCTAACACTGTGAACTTGCAGAAGCAACATTACACATCACTACT
>WMED01009468.1:0-16294 GCA_019650415.1 Pipa parva | reverse complement strand
GGCTGAATTGGATGGACTTGTGTCTTTTTTCAGCCTTATAAACTATGTTACTATGTTAACCAACTAAGATGGTGAATTTTAGAAGTGGTACGCACATCCAGTAGAGGTGGAGACATTAGGGGAATCTTACTCCAAAAAGAGGAAAGTTAGTTAAGGAGATTAGATGCTCTTTAGCCTAAGGCTAGATTCACACTAGTGTATGATGCACAGCGCATCATACTCTAATGTGAAAAATAAAAAATACTGCTCAATGTTTCCCTATGGTACTTATCTAGTTTTGGACACACTAGTGTATGACACACATACACTGCATCCAGAACGCTGGGTGTCTCATTTTGGCTGGCATATGATACGTACGCACAAAATACAACCAGATAGGAAGAGCTCTGAACGCTGAGGGAGCGTTTACACTGTCGCTGGTAAGTACAATAGAAAAATATGCCAGAGCGTTTTTTTCTGTTTTTGTTTTCTTTTACACACTAGTGTATGATGCGCTGCGCAACATACGCTAGTGTGAACTTAGCCTAAAGGGATAAACAAAAAATGGAGTATGAAATCTTTCCTTTGTTTTCTCTTTTTTCTAGATATTGAGACTAAAGCCCTATAATATAATATAATGCCTCTTCCTTTGGCATTATGTGAATAAAGAAGTGAGTAACAAGCACTGGAAAGATTACGCTAGGCAGATTGCTATGATATCTTATTTACTGCTTACAGGTTTCTGCTGTATTTACATTTTTACTCTTTCACGCATAATTTTATACACTGCTTGTTATGTGATAGATTAATTCTACCTTGCTAGTTATACTTTCAGGTGTTTATTTTGCCTTTTATATATGTTTTTGTGTACATAATGCTAATTCATTATTCTGTAACCCCTCCAGGGTTTTTGGATATGATTTCAATTTTTGGTAGGACATTTTGGCAGTGCCTGGGGGGTTTTTTTGTACATTTTTGGTAACTAGGCCTTAAATACCCTTTCCTTTGCTACCTTGCACAGTATTCATTGGACTCACTGCAAAGGTGGAGGAGGGACTATGGACTTGGAGTATGTCAAAGGTGCAAATGTGACTAGATGAACTGCTCCAAATTCACCTGTTTGACTTCACCATTTCAAAGTGGTGAATTGGGGGGTTAATGTCAGGACCCAGTGTTATGTAAGGCGACTATTTATTCAAAAGTGACAATGGCAACTGCTACTAAATGACAACATGATCTAGGGACAAGGTGACATAGAAATAGAATATTCACAGAATACAGTTAATGGCATATGATAAGACTGAAATCATTACCCTTCACAAATTCTTCTCACTCCGCATGACTTCTCATCCTACTTCTATCCACTTGACTACGCCACACTACACATGGGACAGCGAACAGCGCTGTCGGCTTGTTTGACAAGTGAATTCTCCATTTAGTCAATAGTCAGAAGTGAATTTGCATCTATTTTGGAGATGCGAATTGTAGCGAGGTGAATTTGACAGGTGAATACACCCTTTTGACAATGAGGCCTTTAATATATACTGTGGGATTCTTCCAGCTATGACTTTTTATAGGCTTTATAAAGGAAACTGTTTCTGTGAACTGTAATCATTTGAAAAAGGCCATCCTAGGAGAAACATGTCATGATGAATAAACATTCATTTAAGCTACCTGGATTTCTGTCACTTTACTTTCCTGCTGTCTATATGAAAGCAGCTGGGTTACTGGACAATGGGTCATTTTTACTTTTCCCACTTGACAATAATGAAAAAATTATTATACAATGCAAAAAACCCAATAATGCATTACCCTAAACTCTTAGATTAGCTTCTAGACTACTGGAAAGTAAAAATATCAGAGATCTTTCTATAAACGAATGGCAGGCAATGAAATGTGTCAGCAGAAAAAGATCCACTCACTGGGTAATTTCCCCAAACTTTTATCACTTCTACATTCCCATATAAAAAGCTTTTCTCAAAGATGAAGATTACTGTGAGGATTATACACTTCCTGCTGCACTTTCCCCTGGTAGTGGCATCATATATTTAGTTTGCCCTAGATCTAATAACAGTGAATTTGATGTCGTAAGATCAGAATATGGATTCTTAGAAATCTTGTCCTTTTGTTAAAATGAGTCTTGACAAAGCCTACACAAGGTTGCTTCTGGCAATGGCTTTCTGTGTAGACAATAGCTAAGCAGGATTACACCATTTTGACTTGCCACAGATTTTGACATCCCTGCGGCACTGGCTAATTGATTCTCAGTAATTGCATTTGGCAATGGCCTAGACATTTCAGGAAGTGTGTCCCTAGACCATTTTTTAAAAAAAAGTTCTGAATTACTTTGGTGTTTAACCCTGAGAGGTCCAACATAGAAAAATGTATCTTACGTTATTATTTTTGTAGTGCAAAAAAACAAACAAACAAACTGAAAAATGTAAAACGTTCTCATCCGCCAGAGCTTTTAAACCTGTGTTATATGGTACAAAATGGGAGGTGGACGTGACACAATGCTCAAAGAAGCATCAACAGTAATTCACTACACAATGGCTGGATAATAAATAGACACACTGCTCACATCTGATGTAGATTGTGGTTATTATTGGTACTTATGAATTTATAGCTACCTTCTCCCCCTGCTCTATAGATCAGGAAATGGGTTAAGTGGGAGGAATTAAGACTTTTTTGCATATGAATTACAAATATTTAATCAGTGCACATCATGCATATTTGATTATCTATATATCAGTTATGCCTACAGTGTATGTTGTTGCAAGGCTTGTGATCCCCTTTAATAATAGTGATTTGCTAATCTTCCTCCACCCTTCTTCACTTTTGTGCTGTGATATAATTGAGATAATTCACTCCCACGTGGTGCCATTGTTGTCTCTTTATAAGTCTGAAAGTGACTCACTGAGTTAAGTACCACTTCTGAATGTCAGTTACACCTGTTTGAATGTGATGATGGCTTACAAGGCAAAGAGTTGTTGTACTCATTTTTCAAGGCGGCCTTTGTTATTTTGATTATCCTATTTTCTTTTTGGATTAGTATAAACATTGTTTCATTTGTAACTGAAAACAGAAACAGCGAAAAGTTTTTCTTTTTTAAGTGGAATTTGTTACATTTATTGTGTTTTAGACAGCCCCCTTACTAGGGACTGGTACACTACACAGGAGTCACAGACCTGGGGGGTAGGTCAGCAAGGTGCGAACTCACCTTGTGATGCTTCGATTCGCCTCGCAAAAATGGTTACGCTCTGGCTTCTCTCCTACACGCGCACATCAGCGAACGCTTTAAAGGTATGGTGACTGGAATACCTTTAAAGCGTTCGCTGATGTGCGCGTGTAGTAGAGAAGCCAGCACGTAACCATTTTTGCGAGATGAATTGAAGTATCACAAGGTGAGTTTGTACCTTGCTGAATTACCCCTGGTTTCAGAGGGATTTATTTTTCAAGCTTTGTACTCTGCACCTAATGTAGTAATATTAATCACAAAGATATTAGGTTAATTATATGATTTAACATCATACAATATGTACAGACGTTGTCATTTACTGACTCCCCCACCCCTGTGTGTTACATAAACTTACCCTACTACTGCATATCCTACACTTAGACTGCAGTTTGCGGCTAAATAGAGATCTATATACAGTTGCAAAGGCGAGACAGTGCATACTCAGCAGTAATGTGAGCAGGTCTAATGTAGATGTTACTAAATACTGCACTCAATACCATTACTATCAAGAGAAGTTAAAAGTTATCTGTTTACTCTAATAGTTCAATATTGAGGACTTAAAAAACATAGGCCAGAGTGGAAATTAATATAATACTGCTCTGCTATCAGAGACAAAAAAACAACAACAGTGTATGTTCTTTATGTAGTACAAAATGTACAAACTGGAACAAACATGTTGATCTTAGTCACATTCCTGTCTGCCTGCTAAAGACATTCTCATATATATATATATATATATATATATATATATATATATATAAATACATGTCCCAGTTTAGTACATAATAGCAGGTAAGTGTGGAAATAATAGCAAAGGGTAATCCAGTAAGGTCATCTAAGGCTCTTGTCACACAGTGTCACACGTTATCTCTGTATTATATTTCCACATTGTTTCTCATTGCAACATCACAGGGGAACACTGAGTAGATTGGTATCCCTTAAATTAAATGAAGATGGTTCTGGATATGTCACACTACACAAGTACTGGGTGGATGAACCAGATAACATTTCAGTAGTGCAGTAAATCAGTACCACGCAGCATGTCATTTCATTAATGTTGCAGAATAACACACTAGTTAAGAGAGAAATTAGAGCTGTGGGGCACAGCAGCTGAAGAAGACTCAAGTTTACATAGTTGTCGGTAGTCATAGGGCAGTCTTGACTCAAGAGATGAAATGAATAGGGATTAATGGAAAGGGACAGAGTTTATCTGAAATGAATAAAGGTTTATCCTTAAGAGAGAAAGTGCTGGTGGCAGCATCCTGGGCTGAACAGGTATTCAACTTCAAACATGACAGTTTTACAAGTACTGCAAAGGAACAACTGCAATGTCAAACCACAAAGCAGTTCTCTTATTTTTGGTTATATTTTATGATTTTATGATATTATGTCCTATACAGTGCAGCATATCTCTCCCATATAATGCAGCATATCTACCCCATATTGTGTAGCAGATCCCCCCATACAGCGTTCTATACAGTGAAGCTGATCCCCCATATCGTGCAGTAGACCCTCATACAGGTTTTATTACAGCGCAGCATATTCCCCCAATGTAGTACAAGCGACTTTGGGATTGAAGCATTCAATAATAAAGTCATGACTGCGACAATATTCTCATAATAAAGTCATGACTGCGACAATATTCTTATTATAAAGACGTGACTGAGACAGTAGCAGCCTATTGCAACTGTCTTTATCTGGCGAATTCACACCTATGCACAACAATTCGGACTTTAGTGAATAACCCTCATAGTGTGCTCTCTGTAAGAGGGTTCTATTTTCTCCTTTTAATAGATTATCTGTAGGAGTGTAGCCATGATGAATAAACTTTTTTATATTGATGGTTTCTTATACTTATCCTGGTCATTGTTCTTTTTGTTTGTACAAGTGTCTTGGCACAATAAAAGTGCTACGTTAAGTGGGTAGAAGGAACATATACATTTGTTTTTGATTAATCTCTTTCTGAATTCATGAAATAAGTTGAGATATTTGCCCTGGGGGTTCAGGGAGCTTTAAATGGACTCTTTATTTGATTTCATGGGGATGGCTTTTAAGAAATCGAACATATTGTTGTACTTACAATGGACTCAGAGATATTGACAGTGATGCTGTTGACAGGTCTGGTTTAAATTGATTTGACTCTCAAAAATATAGAGTACTTGGAGCTGCTGCAATATGTATGTAAAGTATAAGATGAAGATTTCATAAAAATACTACATTGATATGACAGGGCTGAATAGAAAGGTGACTGAAACTTAAAAGGGTTAGTTCTAGATTATTGGGCAAATTGTATTGTATTACTTATATACAGTAGTGCTGACATCTTCCACAGTGCTTTACAGAGATTCATCATTCACTTAAATCCCTGCACCATGGAGCTTCCAATCTAGTTTCCCTTTTCAGTCACATGCAGGCAGGCAAACAAAGACTATGGCCAATTTTAAGATAGGGTCACATTGGTGTATATATGCACGTCATTTAAAAAAAAAAAAAGTGCATTGTGAAAAAAATGAAAACCACCAAAAATACAGGTTGCAAAAAAACCATTGAAACTAATGACCAATACATGTACACTGTCACACTTGCATTTCATGGAGAGGAACATGCATCAGAGCGCTTTATTCGTATTTAGATTCGTGATGTGCTTTTAAAAAAAAAAAAAATGCCGGGCACATGCTCGCATGTATATGCTATCGTGTCCCCGGCCTTAGGCTTAAATTAACCTAGTATGTTTTTGGATTAAAGGAAACCCACGGAAGTACAGGAAGAACATACAAACTCCAAGCAAATGAAGTCAAGGGTGGAATTGAAAACATGACTGCAGTGCTAAGCACTGAGCCACCACACTGCTAAAATATATATTCTTTACATTTCTGAGACTAAAGAATCATCAGTTTACAACTTTAAAGCAATTAGCTTCTCCTCTCCTTATGGATAACCAGGCTACTGGATTCAAGTGGCACAATCTGCTTGTTAGTGGAAGCTGGTTGATTTAGTTCAACATGGAAAGGCTACTTACCTTACAATACACAAAATTGCACCTTTTTCTGCCTTAATTGTTATTTCTTCCTGCACCATCTTTTTGATCATGCTCAAAGGTTTGCTTCATCAGGAAGATATTTCACTTTTTATAATAAACTATTTACCCACTTCTCTGATTTTGGTGCTTGCTAGAACTCCTTAAGCACATCATTGCACTGACTGGGTATCTGCCAAATCTGCTGATTAAGATCTAGGGGGGAATTCACCAAAGTCCGAAGTAGTGCGAACAGTTCGTGCAACTGTGCCAGTCACGAACACAAGAGAACTTAGCAATATTTGGTATGCGCATGCACGGAAATGTCTAATTTAACTGAAAATCCTACAAATGAACGAGTATTCATCTATTTTACTTCACCACTTCAAGGCCCCATGAAGTAAAATTAAAAATAATATCTCTAAAAATCCAGTTGTTGAATCAAAATAGTCTCGACTTCGCTTCTCATCGCACACCAATAAAGATGCGAAGTACACTTGGTGATGAATTGGGTGGCGACGATCGCTGACGCATGCGCAGTATGGTGTAGTTGGACAGAGAGAGGAGGATGCGAAGTCATGTGGAGTGATGAATGAAGGGACATGACGTCAGTCTCCCACTCACTATTTAGTGAATTTTCCATGTATTACTAATAAAATCTTGTTCCTATGTCATGTTGTAAATCAAACACAGTCACCATTCTCATTTTTCATTGAACTAGCGACACACGCAACCCCGGAGCCCTGCCATCAACCCCCTAGTTCGCCACTCTGATCTGGTGAAGGCAAAAAAGTGCTTTGCAGCATCGCAGCTAGTCGCATTCGCTACTTTGACACACTCCGCAATTGTCGAAGTACCTGTGCACACGCACGCAAAGTAATGGAAAAGATACATCAGTTCGCGAGTAGTGAAGTCACCCGAATTCACTTAACCTCGTGACCATTCGAATCGCTTCGCCTGACCTCGCGACCATTCAAGTCACTTCGTCAAAATGGCCGCCAGATAGCGGCCGCCTGTTGAGAGAAGTGAGCTGGCGAGCATTTTAGCGAAGTAACTCAAATGGTCGTGAGGTCAGGCGAACATCGGCGATGCAACTGGCGCAGTCGCCCGAACTGTTCGCACTACTTCGGACATTGGTGAATTCCCCCCCTAGTCTACCTCTGTAAATGTAATTATTTTTTCCATTAATCCAGCAGATTCTTCCTGCTCACTACTTGAGTATTGTGGTTGTGTTCTTTGCAATTCCATCCCGTACATTTGGTGTACTGCTACTAGATCAATTAGGTAAGTATAATTAATCACTATAGTTCTCCTTTAAAGAACAGCCCTGTGCACATCTAGTATACTTTTGGTAGCTGGTTTGTGAAACTTACCTACAGTCTTCCAAGAGCTCATAAATTACATTTTAGATGCTACAACAGTGGTTTTCAAACACTGAGACAGCAGACATATTTGTAGGATGCAATTCTAAGTTAGGTGAGGTTCAAAATGGTACTTAATCCAGCTGTAAAGATTTGGGTTTGGATAGTAACCTTGCCAAACAGCAATAAATTCTTTAGTGTAAGTAGTGTTTTTCAGTGTATCCTTTTCTGTTGCCTCATACATTGCAGAGGCCTTTTATGATTGCTGTGTAATGAATTATTCTTGGGGCTAATGTAAGGAATTCTTAAAATAATGTTATCAGCATGTTTTTAGTAGTAAGTAGGTTGTGTGACCACCACCTAATTTTGGGGCTACCGCTGCCATTTAAATAGTGGTGTAACGCATCAATGACCATGCATAAACGCCAACAGGGAAGTGTACTGTTGCCATGTAAACAGCCTCAAGAAGGTTCTCCTATTTCTTGAAGCACATAACTTCCATTTTTAAATGCCTGCCACCAAAACGTCTTCCACCTATAGATTTGGAAATCTAAATCATGTTTTATTGTGCCAAATAATCCCAAGACTGAAAAACAAAAGTATGGAATAGAAATATTTCCTGAACACATTATTAATCTTTTCACTTTGCCTTCATGTGTCATACAAAATGAGTCTCAATGCATTAATTTGTCTACATTTCCTTTTATTGCTGGAGAATTTAAAATATTGAAATGACCACTGATAATATTTGTTTTAAAAGCAACGTCTGTAATACCTTAACAGAAAACATATCAAAGTTAGGGGGAAAAAAACAAGAAGAAAAACAAAAACAAAACAAAAATAAAACAAGTTTGTGCATTAGCACATCTATAGGAAGAATAAAATACAGCTGGGTATGTATTTGTACAGTTTCTTTCATCTCCACAACTGTCTTGGCTTTGCCCTGTAAGTTTAGTAGACATTCAGTGATTACCAAGTGGTTCTTCAAAGGGAATGTCTTACTGAGGAATATATTCACTTAATAGCTTTTTTTTGTAAAACTGTTTAGCTGCCATGGACTTTGTGCTGCTGCTTTTTATTTGATAGACTTGTCATTTAATCCAGCAGGTCAAATTCAGCAGCTTTTCTTGATGTAAGTATCTAACATAAAACATATGCATTACTACCAACTTGGAGACTGTAATAGCAGCACATCATTAATTGTAACACAAAATAAAATAACAGCCCTAAAAATTATGCTGCGCCATCCTACATCTAATATAGATTTTGTCATAGTCCCTTGTTACATTCACAAGGAGGCACACCTGAATTAATATCAGGGATAGGCATCCACAAACACTCTAGCTATTACTGAGCCACTATTTCTCAGAAAGCCATGTGTAACAGATGGACAGTCACAGGTAGCTGATGACTGATGGTCATTTCTTGGAAGATTGCCAAATTGTATATATATATTAGTTTAGATAGAATGATATAAAACACACACACATATATATATATATATATATATATATATATATATATATATATAATATATTTCTTTTTTGGCACTAACATTTTTCTAGTAACCATGAGCTATTTATTTATAAATTGTGTATGCCCCAGAGATACAGTACTAAAAACATAGGTTCTCTACTTGTTTACATTACTCTGGTAAAAGTACAAAAGAGCAGCATAAAGTGAAAGGTCTCAGTATGCAGGCAATGAGGGTATAGTTTGTACCAAGTAGAGACTCATGTGCTGACCCAATATCAAGGGCAAATCAACAAAAAAAAAAAAACTTTATATATACACACTAATTCCCCAGGCCAAACAAAGCATTAATCAGTGGTTTTATTTATTTTATCTCAATAGTTTTTGTATTAGCTATTGGAATTTGGAAGTTTTAGATCTAGGCAGATGCAATGTCTTCAGTTATCATGAAAAAGTTTGATGTTTCAAGTATTAACTATTTACAAAGCAGGAGATTACCATGATTTGAAAACAAATGTGATCTGTCGATCTTATTGGAAAGAGATGGCACTTTTCTTCCAGAAAGTTAAACTGCAGAAACTCGATCTGCCATGGGGATATAGTTGTTTTGTTTTTTACATTTCATCAGTGGATATTTTAAAAACTATTCATAAAACTAAATAAAACATAGCAGTGCAATGTTTTGGGCATGCAAAATTAGTGCATATAAAAGAAAGTGGACATTAATTATAAAAAAAAAAAAGAAAGATATGCATTTCAATTAGATTTTTCCTGGTTAAACTGGCATATTTAGGGGTAAGGAAATACAAATGCCACCAAGTGTTTCAGGTGTGCTAAAGGGTTGTGCATAAAATTTATACACGCTTTAATCATTTGCAGATATTTATACACATACAAAAATGTTTCCGAACATTTATAAAAGCACAAAGTCATAAGAATCTCTTCATAACATTAGCTATACAAAACATGAATAAATAGTTATAGATCTCATGTGATATATTTACATCTGTGTGTGCTTTTTTCAGAGCATAACTTAAATTTATTTAGAAAGGTAAAAAAATCTAAGCAGGGGCTTCCATTAGTTAATGATTATAGGGGGAGAAGATGAAATAATGAGTTGTGCAGTGGCATGAGTTATGAACACTTCAGACCTTGCAGGAACGGTCTGTCCCTGAATTAGTTGAAAACTATTTCCAATTATTATACAATTACTTTTGTCCTGTGTTAGTAAAGTATTTCTTAAAGCCCTTTTCATAATCAGTGCCACAGCGTTTAATGTTTGTTAGGCAGCACTCCTTGGTTAGGGGTAAATAAAAAATAAAAATCAGGGTGTGTCCTATATTTGACATCTCCTACAGCACCATGGAAAGTGGTGTATTATTACGGTACATTATAAAACTATCTTTTGTTACAGCAGTGGTTTAAAATAGTCAATTACAAAAAAGAAAAAGAGACATTAAACAGAAATCTGTTTGCTGGTTTAGCATTTCAAAAACATACACTGGCTTTTAGAGATTCCGAGGGGGTAAGGAAAAAAAAAAGCACATAGATACAATAGCTTAAATGGCTTAAACATTAAGAAACAAACACAAGTAAACTGTTAAATCCACATACTGCGGCCATACATGAAGATTAAATTAACGATATATAACCATGTACAGGAGCATACATTTGGGGCCCTAACTTTTTCTTTTAACAAATTCAAGATTTTAATGTGGCATCACTTGCTTCAAATACTCATTGCTCCAGTTATTGCTTCAGTATCTGAATGTCCTACCAAATGACTTAAGGCGTTATGCATCTGCAGGATGGCTCCTTATAACACTGAAAGTCATACTGTCAACAGCGGTCACAAAAAACAGCATGAGCCTGTAGGCACGGTACATACAACAGGTATTGGCTCTGCTATAAGACTAATAAGCTAAATTGTGCACGTACAATAAAACAATATTGATTTAAATGGCAAGCAGGCCATTATTGGATTTGATGCTTAAAGCACTACAATTTTTCTTGTTCAGTCTCTCTCGCTGAGGTAGAAAAGAAAAATGATTGTCCCATAAACTAGAACCGACATACATATCCTTCAATAAACATCTGCTCGGGACAGTTGCATGCAGCTGCAAATGTTACAATGTCAAACTAAATGACAGAAGGAACCAAAAGGTACCGTTTGGATCTAGCTAACAAAGTTAAAGTGCGCGTCCAAAACACTGCTTGGTAAAAATTCAACTGTTAGCATTCAGGGTCTGTTACTGTTTAGGACATTCAATGACTGCTTGCCGCTTTGTAGTGCATGCTTTCTTTTGTACTCTGACTAGTAAAGAACTACTTTTTTTTTTTTTTTTTATTTGGAAAATAGTATGTAAATATAATATTACTGCAAATACATAAAAAAAGAGCTTTTAGAATTTACACACAAGTGTTTAACAAACACTTGGCTCCTTATTTACTCTTCTTTAGTAAAGTTGGAAATTAATTAAACTCAACACAAGCTTCTGCTTGCTAATTATTTTGCTAACAGTAACTTTTAAGATTCCAGTTATGATTCAGAAGAGACAAAACCAAGACTTTAGAACATGGAATCATTCAGCAATATAATTAACATGGCCATTTCAGAAGGCTGGGCCAGAAATACATTTTGATTACAAAAAGTGTGCAAGGCTGACACCGATAACAAAAACACAACATAAAAAAAAAAATATATATTGTTGACAAAGCGAGTGGCTTTATAGATCTCCAAACAGAAGCAAGAAGGTGCCAGCATTTCAATTTAGACTGTGCTGGGTTCAGTGCATCAGATGCACGGTTTTTTGAAAAAAATTTAATAGCAGCATTTTCACCATTCTAAGCCAAAACCACTGAATAAAGACTCAATGTCCCATCCAGATTTCATTGGTGGCTTCTTATTGGATATTCTAGTAGCTGTAAACTATGGTCTTGCATAACGCAAGATTCTTTTAATATTTTCCTTCATACCATTTCCAGATGTGAAGTGGTTTTAAAAAAAAAAGTTTTGGTGATGCTGGGAGATACTAAGGCCTTAGCATTTGACCATTTCCTCTGGCTACAGACCAGATGACCAGCTGGATGATTTCTTTGTTGACCAGCTGCACATACAGCCACCAAGTATTTCCACTGGGTACTGCTGTTCCTGGTAGATGAATATACTTTTATATCTCTTTCTCACTTTCTTTTTTGAGTGCTTCATGGTGTTTCTGGAATGTGGTCTCCTGGAGAAGAACTGGCTGATGGGTTAGCATGTGATTAGGAGTGTAAACCAAAACCCATACAGCTCTTAGGGAAGGGGGAAGTACAGGCTCTGGAAGAAGGTCTAAGGGTTCAAGTTCACGTGCAAGATAATAGTGTAAAAGACAGCTGCAAGATAACAGTGTCTCAAGTGAGCTTTGGGAGTAGTGTAAAGATTTGCTAGGAATCTCTGGATCTTTCTTCCCCCTCCCCCTTTCATCCTCAGTCATTGGTTCTTTAAAGAGTGGTGCTGGATTTGAGATTGTCCTGTAGTTCTATCCTCTTAAGACCTGAACTGGAATATCCTTCATCACTGCAGATGCTTTGCATGCTTCCCCTCTCATCCAAGTCACTTACACTACTGCTACTACTACTCCAGTCCAGATCTGCAGTTAAATAGTCTGTGCTTTCCACATCCACATCAATTTCTTCTGTGAAAAAGAAATATGTTGTTGTTAGAAATGTTCTCAAATTTCAAACTATTTCAATAATGTTAAACATATTTGAAAATACATATGTTTTTGAAGGTGATACCTTTTTTTTTACAGGACTAGCAGTCAGTTTAGATAGACAAGCTTTCAAGAGGTCTGTCCTCCCTTTATCAAGTCTCAAGTATTCAGTATTACTTGAGACTTCAGAAAGGGAGAGTAGACCTCTTGGAAGCTTATCTATCTATCTATAGACACCCAACTATGAACCAGCCTATTTTTCAGTAACTACAGTATAGATTTTCACCCAGTTCTTTTATTTACTTTGAAGGGTTGGATAGATAGAACTCATTTAATGATGTACTATACACAAAAAAAAACTGCATAACATTGAGATGTTACCATAACATAAGGCAACATTTTTTTCAGAATCTGATTTATTAAGACAAATATTATTTATGAGTCAATGTGGTTCACAATTAACAAGCAGCCAATCACTATTCTCTTCCTGTGACATCATTAGCAACATTCAACTCCCATTTACAGAACCGGGGTTGATTCTGCAAAGCCATTGTTTTTAATCAGAGTTTTACTCCTACTTACCCTATCTGAATTAGTATTTATGCCTTTAGACATGTTTACAGAAATGTACTGTATAATGAAAGCCTTAGAAAATAATCACTGCTGCTAAAATTAAATAAGGAATCTTACCTCTATCAGAATCTGATCTCTCTGAAGACATAGCAGATCCTATGCTGTCCATGCGTGTCCTTTCAACACCATATTTTTCTAGCTGCCTTTTCAAATGCCTTTGCTCTCGCTGTAACTGTTCTATTTGGTGTTGTGATCTTTTGTCACAATCTTCAAGTTTCTGTAAATGTTTCAGAAAAGAAGAAAAATCACAATAGGCACGAATATTTATAGATGAAACACACAAAAATACTACATATCTGTTATTTACCTTAATGTGCAACTTTGCTCTTGTTAATAGACTTAATGTGGTATGGCGGTTAGATTCAGGTCCAAGGGGTACCAACATCTTTAGCTTTTCCAGACACAACCTCAAATGAGCTCGTCTACAATCAAACAAAACGAATAACCATCAAAATGTATTTTTACACCCGAAAATAAACTATTATAGTTTAAAATGTAGAACTCTACAAAAAAACTGGATTCATTATGTGAGGAAAAAAACAGCATGGCGAAGTTTGCACAAAATTATTCTTTTAATGGTCCAATAATGTCACAGCAGTATACATTTAAAAATCCGATTTGGAATTACTTCATGAAAGAAGTAAAACAGCTGAATATATCAAAGCAATAACACACTTGAAATGCATCCAAGGGCTGTAGTCATGCAAGGGCACACTGGCTGGAGATCCCTGTTACATACTACAAGCCAATGAGCTAAATAAATTATTGTATCTTAAAACTTTAACAATCGGATTATAGTAACTAAAAATATACGTTCTGTTACAGCTAAAATATTTTACAGATTTATTAACTATAAAAACTAGTTTGGCGAGGGTACCATAAACATTAAATTATGCTAGATTCATAAAGGAGAACTGTGAGGCACTGAAGAAGGTTCTGTATGAATTTAAACATTCTTTGGGTTCATCAAAAAGCAATTTAAGGCATGCAAAATAATACAACCCAACCCATGACAATTACTGAAATAATTACAAAGAAATGCTGACTTATAAATCAGTAGTTAAGTTTGTATGCCTGGTAGATAGGCCCATGAAATGTAGAGCATGTCAGCTTAAATATTAAATTATAATATATTCAGTTTGATGGATTTTGGGACATATTAAATGAATATTGCTGCTTAGATGCAGAAACCTCTTGTTTATAACTTTTTTTTGTTAGTCTGCATGTATAAAACTGTTTTACAAACTCATGTTTATGAAATGACTTATCCGGCAAACACATATGTAAAGCATACATCAAGAAATCTTAATTAGAAATAAAGCTCCAGTGTTAGAAGGGATAGGATTGAAAGAACATCAAGTTAATAAACTAAATGATAAAATATTATGCCTGATGAATTCAAGAGAACATAACACCCCTCAAACCAACACTTTATCAGATGTAATAAATGTTTATATAGTACTGATTATTCATACAGTTTATACATAATTTTCTATGCATACATAACTAAGCACAATAAACTTAAATCATCTATGGTCGCTGCCATAGTGCAATGGAATCCATGCACATTTCAGCAATGTAACCTACTGCTACAATTCCTGGATATGTAACACAAGAACAAGGTTTGTGTCTTTTTACAAGCTACATCCTCTACAGTTTTAATGGCTGCTTCTTTGAGACAAGAATACTTTTGATAAAATGGTATATGGTTAATGACACTAGATATATTTGAGTTTTTCAGGTTGATTACATGCATTAAATATATATCATCAGCTTCCCTTTCACAGTAATGACTTTAAAAAAGAAATCTGAATGGTAAAAATGCATTTCTAAATACACTGCCACATGGGTGGACTTCACACTCAGGGAGCTGTTAATCAGACCACATAAAACATTGTGATTAAATAAACCAGTGAACATACCTGTTCTTCTCCATTTCATTGTGGGTTGACCTGAAAAACAAAGAAATAACATAATTATTTGTCACATCCTCTTCATTGCTATTAGGGAGGTAATTATGTAGCAATTAAAATAACAATTATATTTAACAGAAACACAGTCCATGATGCCAAGGTCTTTGCATACTGTGACATGAATGTACCTACTTCACTACACTGGAACATTAAATTGGCATATATCCAGTGAATAAACTCAACTGTCCTATATATAAAAAAACAATCAGGTTGGAATTCATACAAGATACAATTGTATCTTTTGACAGACTATAAACAGATAACTTGGTTTTATTCCACAGACCAGGCTGCAATAATGTAACAGCAAGAAATCTCACTATAGTTGCACACGGGCAACTGGAGGTTTTTACAATAAGATAAAGTAAAATAAAATAATTAGGTAGGTCATAGTAACAAAAACAAACAAAAAAAATATTATTAAAATTATTTGTTTTGGGATAAATGATATATAGTATAATGTAAGACAGTATAAAATTGTTTTTAAGTTTCCATCTCCTTTAAAAAAGGGGGATAGGTCTTTCTATTCTAGGTGACTGTGTCACCCTTTACTGGGTGGATAGAAATCAGTCCAACCCTGAACTCTTAATTTTAGTATTCTAGATCAGTGTTTTTCAACCAGTGTGCCGCAACACATGGTCAGGTGTGCCGTGGGGAGCCAGCAGTTAAGGGGTTCAGCGCTCCACCAGGTGTTTTTTCCACCGATGGAGCACTGCAATTACCAAGGAGGGAGTCCTGTCTGACTTCCTCTGTGGTCTGAGGAGCGCTCATGTGACCCGATCGGTCACATGAGCCAACAGGAGACCGGAAGCGCATGTGATCAGCACTTCCGGGCTCACTTCCTCATTCAGCTGCGCGCAATGGCAGAAGCAGCCGAATGTGGAGGCATGCTGCTTACTCTGCTGGAGGGGGGTAAGTTGAAGTCCCCC
>WMED01009467.1:0-16295 GCA_019650415.1 Pipa parva | reverse complement strand
AAAAAAAAAAAAATTTCCAGGCAGTGTTCAAAAAGTGTCCGTCTATGTGGCCTAGCCCTATTCCTGTCTTTGCTGTCAAAAATCCAGCCTTAGCATTCAATCTGTTGAAAATATTGCAAAAAGTCCTGCTATTCTTCCAAATCAGATTGTAAACACAAGGGTTTAATCAGAGATGGTCATTAAAACTACAAAGCCAGATGTATTCCCAAAGTCTCTGCGTATTTCTGCTAATGGAGCAATGTTTGTTGCAGGAAGGTAGGATCAACCATCCAAGCATCTCTCTTTTGTCTATGCATTTTGCAGAAGCACAAAATAGCTCCCTGAATGCAAAGGCAGCACAAACTTCATGAAAGGTATATTCTTTGTGCACCAAATTCTGGAAATATGCTGGATGTCTTCATATAAGATCTAGGATTCCCTCATGTATAAATTGCAATGAAAGATCTAGGATTTACTCTTTCATAAATTGCAATGGTGAGAAAATACTGATTTATATTCTGAAGAAGTGTATGATTTAGAATTCTGTATTGTCCTTTCCTTTTCCTGCATCTATTTTGCACATTAGTATTTTTAAAAGGTACTTAAAAAATTCTATTAGACTTTCTTGGATTTTATTTTTTTTTTGCAATTCTATGATAGGAAAGATCTAATATTTCTACTTTATGCTTGCTATTTGAAATTGCAAATGCTCAATACATTAACTTAAAACAGAGTTTTCTACAACACAAACTTCTGAAACATTTATTATTTGCCAAACAGTTTTATGGGCTTTTGACAAAACTAGAAAGATTAAGTAATCATGAGTTTCTTTTAGGACTAATGAAGAAAATACGCTAGGGTATGATAAGGTTTCTGCAGACATTGACAAAGGAGTTTCATTAGCTCAAATAACTGCCTGACATAGCACGTCTCAACAGAAATGTGCATTTTGCTAGTAAACAATATATGCTTCTTTTTAAAAACTGGAGCCAGCAGTAAGTATCTAAGGAAAAAAATTGACAAAGACCTTTTACTAGGTTTTTAAAGCATACCAAAAGAAAAAATATATGTACCACAAAGTAGTACTAGACTAGTTTTGTCAACACTAAACTCTATACATGCATAATACATACATATAAACGATTAACTTAACTTTGATAGATGTAAACTTTTAGTTTAGTTAGTCAAACTGATATTGGCTATATTATCATATTGTAACCTCTATTAGAAAATTTCATTTAACACCTATTAGCCTGGCTCATTTGAACATGTAGGGTCTTGTATGAGCACATCTGTGTCACGAGTTACACTGATTGTAAATGCCACTCATACCTTCTGGCACTCAGTTGTCGGCAAACACTGGGCTCTCCTTTAGCCCAGCACTTATAGGTTGTCAGAGTCAATCATAGCTGCTGATGTCACGAGTGAAATTCAAATAGCAATCACTGCCTAAGTGCAGTGCTCGATCATCAAAGTCATCCTATGTGTGTGGACTGCTTTAGCCTGGAGTTTGGATACCTTTAATGCTTGTTTCTGTTAGTGTCTTTTTCTTGCTTCAAGTACTAGCCTGCTGCAACTCCAGGAGGGTTGGCCTTGAAGGGATCAGCTCCAATAGCTGCAGCTGAGAGGTTCTGCAAGCTTCTGTCTCAAGTGAGCCTCTTCACAACTAGCACTGCAGCCTTGTCTATGTACAGCAACAGTATGTCCCTGTTGCATTAGAGCAAGGAATGAGAGTCCCAGGAGAGGATCTACATACTCTACTCTGCTCCAAGTAGGTGTTGTGAGTTACAATTCATTGTGTGCCCAGGGGTGCTGTGGGCATCTGTTCAGCTACTCTGCTCCAAGTGGAATCCTGAAAACTTCAGTTATGCTGGTCTAGGCCTCCACCAGAATTTCCATGTGGGTCTGCCCAGCTGCAGCCTGTGAGGGGTTGACCTAGGGTCCGTGACCTGGGAGGTCCTCTGCCGTTAAGCAAAAAATGATTGTCCTCCGGCACTCCAAATTGGTTAAAAGCCTTCTTTATTAATCTTTCATAAAAAATCAATTACATATAAATAAAATGCACCGCACGAACACATTTCACACAAAAGCGCTTAACCATCTCTGCCGTTAAGGCCATACCCCCTTGCAGGGGTTTTAGGTTGAGGACCAGGGCGTCCTTGGACTCTGCACCTCATTGTTGACCAGTGCCAGCACCTGCTGTGGTGCAGAGGAGCCACCTTAACCTCTAAGTTCACTGTGTGTTTCATGTCACCTAAGTTCCTGTGTTGTTGCACCTACCTGTATCTGTACATTTAGCTTCTCCAGAAGTTTATCACCATGTCTATGTCCCTGCACTTGTCTGTGCAACTGGTTCCTCCAGAGGTGTGCCCCCATGTTCCTGTGTGTTCCCTGTATTTTGTCAATACGCCTTAGTGCCTACAGAGGTGTACCACCTGGCACTAGTATCCCTTTGTGTTTCATGTTTAGTATGCATAGTACAGGAGTAAGCAACTAGTGTGAACTCAGCTTATGACCAGCCCAGATTAATCAATATCAGTACTGCACTGAACAAAAGAACTTTGTTAAATGTTAAAGAAACAGTAACACTAAAAAAATTTTAAAAAATTAAAAATTCCCATTTGACTTGGTATTGCAGTTATTTCTGCGGGGAGCTGTCAGAATTCTTACACAGTAACAAATGCTGTTTTTCTATAGCTATATGTTTGTTTTAAGCTTTGCTAATTGCAGATATACAGTATTTCTCCATTTACATAAACAGGCATAGTCCCATTTTTGTATTTACACATATTAAACTAATATACTAAAACCTTCTGGAATTTTGTGAAGAACAGACTACTACCACTAAAAAGTCTGGAGAGGTATTTTTGAGTGTGCCACGAGGATTATGATAGAAGTCAATGGGCAACCATCAGAACTGTTGCTGCATGCAGAAAAAACTGGGTCATTAAAATGCAGTGTGGCACTGGTCTAAGGCTATATTTTTCTATTATAAAAATAGACTGTATCGGAGTCACAAAGTGAAATAGACCAGTGTGTTAAAAAAATTCTATAACTTTTCAGCACATGTTCTTTTTAGAACATGAGATAGTACTGCTGCTTGCAGCCCTTGTAAGGCAGCAGATTGCCTCCTGAAGATCCAGAAAATTTTGCATCTGTTACTGCATTAAATTTCACCCACGCACCACTGAGGCAAATCTTTGGGAAACTGCAGAAGGTGATTTGCTACCTCAGAAAACTGCATGAAATACTACTGCATCAGCCTTAGCAAATTAAAATAGATCTAAATATTTTTCAGTGCTAACCCACTAAATACTGAACATTGTTTTAAGGCACACAAAAACTTTATACCTAGTGATTATATCCATTTAAAGGAACACTTTTTGAGCCCATTATTTGTATTTATAAAGCCAATATAATTTAAACCTAATATACCATATTTTTTTGCTCCATAAGATGCACCTAGAATTTTAAGGAGGAAAATAAGTAAAAAAAATATATATATATATTCTGAACCAAATGGTGTGCAAAAGTATTTAATAAAATATACCACCATTTGGGAGCACGGGTAGGGGCAGCGTACAGGCACCCCTCCCCCCTACCCACGCTCCGCAGCAGCTGAATAAAAGGAACATTCACTCCATAAGGTGCATGGGCATTTCCCCCCAACTTTTGTGGGCTAATGTGCGTCTTAAGGAGCAAAAAATTATGGTATTTTCTAAAGCCTTTTTCCATTAGAAGCCTCGTATGTGCTATTTATTTTTTTCTGGCTCCTGTCTCAGCAGTACTTGGCTGCATCAGGGTTTTTCACACAAACATACCCCCCACATCTCCCACCATACCCCCACTTTAGTACTGCCATAAGCAAACAAAGCCGCATAATGTTGACTCAGGGTGGATTATATTTTAATACATACTGGTCAGACCTAGTCACTGGCATTTATGACAATATGGCACATGCCATGACTTACTTTTCATCTGTTGTTTGCTTCAATGCACCTCCTCTTAAATTGCAAAGACAACATTCCTAAAGGGGAAAAAGGCGAATTAATGATAAACATAATCACAAGTGCATCAGCATGCAGTGTATTGAAAAGCAAATCTAAAAATCAATATATCATAAGCCTCTCTCGTCTGTTTATTATTTTCAGCAGATAAAATTGTTTTCTAATGGGTCTTTTACAAGACATCAGTTAACTGAATGCCAATAAAGAACAACTCACTGAGTGATCACGGAGAATAAATGCTTCTTGATTCTATCCGGCAATCAGTGTGACATAGCTAATTTTATTTGAAAGAGTCTGCAAATATTCAAAATAAATCTATCATTGTTGTCAAACAACAAACATGTTTTTAAGTTACTCTCAACTTTCTGATCAGCTCTAGGTCATTTAGTTATCTACTGTGCCCTGCAGCTGCTGTACAGTCTACATTTTAATTATTAAAGGCATAAGAACACCAGAAAGAAATTTAAAAAATATGATTTGAACTGGAGGCAGGTATTCTAAGATGTTTTCAAAGTTGAATTCTAGGTTTATTGCTTTGCATTTATTATCTTGATGGCAGCCATCTTTTTTTTAATCTGTTGGCAAAAAAACGGCCTCAGTTTCTATGGAAACTGAGTACATAATTAAGCTCCAGAAAGACCAACAAAATGAGAGCAAATGTATTTTTAAAAATAAAATATCATACATTCGGAATTTAAAGTGTAATAGGTAAAGCAAGCTTAGTGCATTTTAATTCAATTAAAATTTCATTTATACATTCATTCTCTAAGTTGGTCAATATTGTGATCTAGGTCTGGGACGTTTATCAGGATCAATGACCAAATTTACATATATTATATGATATTCTTCTATACTTTGTATCAAAGACAAGACCCTTTGTGTAAATACAGTTCTACTAGGAAAAAAGGAATCAATTCTTTGAACACTTATTTCTTTTACATGTCATTGCAGTGGTTATGTGAAACCTTTAGAGTCTTGGACTAACTCAACATAATAATTAAAAAAAAAAAAGCATTAAAAAATATCAAGTCAATACCTTCTGCCATTCACTTTACAATGTTTTTTAAGATCTTACAGAAAAATCCTTCATATGCAAAAATGATAAGTGCATCCTTGGATTCAAAAAAAAGAAAAATTAGAATTCTAAAAAAAATCCAGTGATCTGGATATCTGATCAGGGCATCAATCATCTACATGTACTATGAAATAAATACAGTGGTAGAATATGAAAAAAGTAGTAGCATCTTATAACATTTTCTCTACTGATACAACATATTTGCCCACTTTGTTATTGTCTAGATGAGTTTTCAGGAACCAGTGCTTTGCCAGTTTGTTTAAAGTCTATAACTGTTATGAGGCGTTGGACTTAACATTTTTCCCTTATATGATGAAACTGGAATCATTAGGCCTTATATGCTCTGTATCAGTGAGCATAAGGCTTTTAGCTTTTGATGTTAAAAACTACTAAAAGACAGAGAGCTAGTAATACTATTTTTTTCAATATTTACCAATTTGTAAAAATTAGCCAAAAAACATCTGGTTTAGTTTTCCTAATATTTCTCTGGAATTATTTTTATTACGCTGTTTTGTTCAGCTGAATTTTAAAAATTCTATATGACGTGTGGAATAAATCCACTTTGGTTTTCAAACAAGCATTGTGCCTGCTGCACACTGTGTGGTATTAACTCATCAATGGGGGCAAATTAATCTATACATCCTGTAACAATACTGGTCTGCAATTAAACAATTGTGCTAGGCCACAGCTTACTGAGAATTAATACAGACATGATTAGTAAGAATAGGAAGTGGTTTTAAACACACATCTTATAAATACCATATACATACTTATTTTATAGCTCCACTAGCTTTGGCTGATGTGGGTTACTAGACCTTGAAAGTATTGTTGTAGTTATTTCCCTTGTATTGTAAATTGTAATTTTGTCTACTGAGAGTCTGCGGGCACTTGCGCAAAGGGGCAGTCAGAAAAAAGTCATCAGGTAACAAAATCAAACAAAAATAGTATTGTAGAAGAAAAATGTTTGGTCTTTGTCCCCTTTAACAATAATTCCACATAGTAAAAAAAAAAAAAAAAAAATGATTGCAGATTATACTGCAGCCTACAGTAATAAAATTACCTTTTTGCAGTCAAGTAGATTTTTTTCTACCATGGCAAGGATCAGAAAAATAAGAAAGTGAAAGTATTTACTTTTTATCATATCTTCTATTATTACTGCATTTATATTTCTCTCTCCATCACACTGTAAATAGATAAATTATGCTTGTTTGCAGGTCTCTTACCACTTGTTTTTTCCCTTGTAGACTGATTTAATTAATATAACCTGTGAGGAACTGATGAGTTTCATTACAATTCCCAGAGATACAGAGATTTGTACATCCTGTAACATATTTGTCTGAAACCAGACGTCTGGTCACAGACATGATGTCAGTTTGTGCCAGGCCATAGCCTACCGAGAATTAATACTAAACTGATGAGGAGTGCTTAAAAAGTAGAAAAGCTGCTGAACAAAAATGTTTGAATTTATTTTCCATGCCATATGTTTAACCTAACGTATTGATGCATTTAATACTTCTGCAACTGCACAGTTACAAGCTGCAGATGACAGCAGTTCATATTGTAAACTCAAAAAGAAATAAATGACTGTATTAATATTATTAACTTTCACAGGAGCTTAATGCTGGATTCACATTAGCTGATTTTTAGCTGAGTTTTTTTTAATTGTCTATGGTACAAAACACAATAGCCTGTGTGGATTATGCCACAGAAAACAATGAAGACTATCTTTCCAGTGTAACCCCTAGCCTTAGCTTTAATAGCCAAAGACCTCTGCCTCAGCAATCTCATTTCACACTGTAGTTTGCTCCTAGCCTCATCCCTCACTGTCTTGCATTTACTAGCGTTAGCTAAATGTATACAGTAGGCAAATGCTAAAAGAAGTAATGTACAAATTTGACTATGCTCCCTGGCTTCCTAAACCCAGCTGTTCACTCAAGAGTGAGATTTACTAAAGTCAAAAAATATTTTTTTCGACTTTTTTGGATGTAAGGGTTGAAAAAGTCACTTTTGATTTAAGTTTAGCAAAAATCTTTATTATGCATTTACAACTGACTTTTAATTAATCAGGCTGGACTGTTCCTTTAAGGAAGCGTTGTTTTGAATCTACAGTTTTGACCATCTTGCAGAAAACCATCATAAATCTCAGATTTAAAGAAGGCTTGACTCCACACCAACAAGGCTAGTATTGCAATGTAGCTGAGCTGAAAGTGTGCATTTTTTGAAAATACATATTTTGTGGTGGAATTTGAATGGTAAGGGACTATGTGAGAACTATGGCCACAGTCTTTAGATTTTAATTTCAAATTACCATTGCACACTTGGCAACTGTACCTTTTTGAGTATCCATGCATTTTGACTACCATTTTGTTAGGAGACAGTGATCTTTCATATTTCCTTGGCGGTTCTGATGTTAACTTTTCAAAATAAAAAGTTGTTTCTGTGACCACATTAATAAGCATTGGCATGCTTGGATAGCTGAAGGAGTGCATGTCCAGAAAATATAAGTGGGGAGGGGAGTTTAAAGTTAAGGGGTTGTATGACAGAAAAACTACAAAGTAGACATGGATTTCAGTTGAAATACTACTGCTTTATCTCTGGGGTGTACCCAAATGTACCCATTCATATTCAGATTGTTCTTTTCCAGAAAAACTATTGTGATATAATTAGCTTGGCTTTTGTAGATCGCATCTTGATTCTGCATTTCTATAATTTTGTCAGTAAACAGACAAAATAAAACCTACAAATTGGGAACTTGAAATGCAAAGCTTTGTTTAAGCTAAAAGCACCCTTGAAGCTTCTTCTCTTTTTTTGGATGCTTGGGTACTGAACTATCATGAGTGCCCACATATAATGGGTATTGTTCGGTTTCTGTTCATTTTTCTGCTTGACTGCAAAGTTTCTTAGCTAACCTTTTTAGGTTTTTCACAGTTTTATGGAAAATCTGAAATATGAGTTAAGTAAAAAGCTAAAATCTTTAATACAAGATAGTCTGCAGCCAGGTACCATAATCTACAATAATCAGCACATACAATCTACCTAAGGTATGTATTTTGTATAATGAAAATGGCTTCCGGCACTCCAAATGAGTCAAACACTTTATTTTACCACAATGGCAGATAAAAATAAAAACATCTTAAAAACAACAGCCGCAATGCCTACGCGTTTCGCGCATTGCGCTTAGTCATGGCTGAATGCCATTGTGGTAAAATAAAGTGTTTGACTCATTTGGAGTGCCGGAAGCCATTTTCATTACATTTGCTACAGTGATGTGAAAGTCCGCAGCTTCCTGAGCACCCGGCTAATTTACAGCCTGAGGGATTGGAGCGGTGGTTCTCTGCTGTAAGTACACAACCAAGTTACTTAACAGCGACTTTTTGGTAATGTATTTTGTTTAAACATATTTTGTGTGGGAATTTCTTATAATTTAGTTATTGCAAGTTAATTGTAAGGTGTGCACATTAGTTTGTTCTAGTTTTAAATCCCATGATCAGCTATATACCTCTGGATTTGTCCCCTGGGCAGGTAAGTGTGTCTACAAATACATATGTGACATAGCAAACAGGACTTTACAAACATTATTTGTTTCATTAAAAACTCCTTTCTCTAAAAATAAATAAGACAATTGACAAAAAACTGACATTTGTATTTTTCCCACATATTTCACCAAAAATAATTAGCAAGCCAAGAAAAAATTGCAAGCAAGAAACTGCACGATAAAGCCCCAACTTTATATAAAAAAAAAATTAATATACTTTCCCTAGAAACCATATTGCATTCCCTACAAAATTCATAGGTAAATATATACACATTGCAAAATATGGAGACAAAAGTCTCCCAATTGGCTGGTACTTGAAGAGTTAAATGTATAATACAGTTAGGAGAGTGGCAGAACAACAAAACAGACAAAAAAATGAACAGGAAAAAAAAAATCTGACCAGATACTAATATGTATTTATACAAGTATTTAGATTACTATATCTGAATCACCTGACATAGGAGTTTGACTGCTTTAACTCCTTATTTTTAAAGTCTGTATTTTTTGTTTTCAGTCACATTCTTTTTTTTTCTAACTTTTTTCAAGTGGTCCTTTAACATTTGTTACAAAGAAAAATTGGTGAATATGGCAACATGAAAGATGGGAAAATATGTTTTCTCGAGCAGAATAGTCATTAGAAAATTTTGACTAAAAACAAAAAAGTTTCTTTTAGGCAACACTTACACCAGCGTTTTGCACAGTAGCATCCAGACCATTCCATTAGGTCTGACTGCTCGCATGTGAACACAACCCATTATTTTCTATGGCACTCGCATGTCCATCAGGTAAGATTTACTTCACTTTTTTTTCTCATAAAAGCAAACCTCAAGTCACTTGACTCACATTAAAATAAAAACACAGTGAACTTACATTACTTGTATCATGTAATTCTACACACTCAAGGGATACCTTTTTAAAGCTACAGAAAGAAGGCACTTGTAAATGAATGTAGTGTGAACCTTAAGGTTAAAATGATACTTTGGATCTTAATTAACTTCAGTCTATAATTTTATAATGCATATATAAAAAGCTCTGTATCATAAAACACTACTTACAGCATTAAAATTGTATTATATGTTGGACTGGTGCTAGTTTCATAATTCACGTGATATGAGTACTGTATATAGCTTTCTGGGCAGAAAAGCCCTATGTACAATAAAACTAGGCCTGTAGTCAATTCCTGGCTGTAGAATGTCACCTCTTT
This sequence comes from Pipa parva, assembly GCA_019650415.1. NCBI lineage: Eukaryota > Metazoa > Chordata > Amphibia > Anura > Pipidae > Pipa > Pipa parva. The sequence continues at coordinate 6,495 of WMED01009467.1, read as the reverse complement.
ATGCTAGTCTGTCATGCTTCAAGGCTAAAAATAAATGATGCAACTTACTGCTTTCCAAACTCCAATTCTACATCGTGCACACATCCATCCATCATGAATTTCATGGGAAGGGACACCATAACAGCCTATAATGAGATAAATCAGTTAATTAATTAATTCAGCCATTTTTGGTTTCAGAATCTTAAATTCACTGGCGTATGGAGCAAAAATAAGACAGACTAAAAGGAAATATAACCAAGGCAAAGTGTGCTACTGTCATTTATTTACATAGTCTTTCCTTGGAAAATATTAAAACTAAAAACAAATTATACAGAATATAAATGGGATTGTAAAGTAATTTCAGCAAATTAAAGAATATTATCATACTCTAGTTTTTTTTTTTTTTTTTGTAGTAAAAGGACTAAAAAACAGACTTCATTGTTTCTGAAGTAAAACCACTCTATACATTTTTCGTTTAAGAAAGCAATTAAATTTGCTATAGCAAGTTACACATAGACAAAACAAACTTCCATGCTATAGAGCCTTAGATAAGAGAACTGTAATGATTTACCTTGCTAAAAATTACTGGGACTGGTGTGTTAAAAACCAACAAGCATTAATGAGCTTACAGAAATGGAATTAGTAAAGCAAATTACAAAGGCTGAAAATGAGTGAGGTTCTAAATTAATTATAAAGTAGAAAAAATTGGAAAATGAAAAAAAAATGGCACTAAGCATTTCTGTCAGAAGAAACAGATTCTTCTTTATCTGAAAGACAAATACTTTTCTTCAAATAATAGATGCTAGGCTGATGTTCACAGAACCAATTTTAATCAAGCAAGTGATTATTTTTTAACCTATGGGAAAGATAAAGAGCCCTCTCAAATATTACACAGAAGTAAAAGAGGAATATATTTATGTAGTTAACAAGAAAATAGAGGGGTACTCACAGGTGTGTAGAAGTGAAAATAATGGTGGAACTACTTTATCACTTTTACAAACCCTGTAAGTGCACATATTTTTTTTGAAAAAGAGGGAAAGGTCATTAACAATTGTTTAAATAAATTGATATGTCATTAGTAATTGCAAACAATGTAACAAACCTTTAATTAAAACCAAATTTGGTTAAGAAATCTATCCATTCTGATCTTAGCAAAGCCAATTAAAATGGTTTTTCTTTTTAACAAAACACTTGGGTATACCATAAGGGACCTAGACTGGGGGAAAGGAGGTGTCTCCGCCAAGAGAAAATGGGTTTCTTTTCACTAAGGGCAATAAAACTGAAATTTCCAACTAACGCAGCTAGAGATATGTGATTTTAACATTTGATTTAAATGTCAAATGCTTTACTAGGAAGATATACATCTCTAGATATGATAATTAAATGCCATAATAATTTATCCAGGACAGGAAAGGAATTTTATTCCTTTATTCCCTTAATGGCAAACTGGTAGAGGGTCTGCTTTAAAAAATTTTTTTACCATTTCCAGGATCAGCTTTGAGATGGTTTAAGAAAGACGGAATGTGATCAGCATATCTTTGCAACCCTAACTTTCATGTTTCAGAACACCAATTATTCCAAATGAATATTTCCTTTGAAGCAGAATTACTAAGTTATACATCCTAATTTCCACATTTTAATTATACCTCAGATAATTCATATAAATAGAAGATGCAGAATGCAAAGCAAACAATAGAAATACACTTACTTGCATGAACCCGAACGCTACATTTAGAACAAGTAATTAACTTGCTTCTCCCATCTCTTTCTCTCAAGGTATTTTGGGATGAGTGTTGTTTACTACGTTTGCCGTTTCTAAAACACATCTCCGGGATTAATGGCTTTGTTTTGGAGTGAGAAGAAGGTACTCTACCTAATAGTTCCTCCCAGTAAGATTGAATATCTTCATTGTAGGTTTCAGACTAAAATAATGAATAAGATACAAAAAAAATCTACCTCAAAAATGATATACAGTACTATAATAATTAATTAATACACCTAGATATAGGCTAACTTTAGGGCTGGGCCACACTAGCCACAAAAGTCCAAAATTACTTGTTGTTATTTTGTGGGCCTGTTACATACAATGGTAAATACTCTCACCAGCTTCCAGCAAAGAATTTGCCTATGTGTACAATGACAACAGACATTCTTATCGCAATTAATGGGGGCCACCAAACTAGCAAGTATTACACAGGTTTATTGAACAAGATCAATACAAAAAAAAAAAACATTATGAAATCAATTATGTATTAAATTCTGTGAAAACCTGTTAACCTGCAAAACCCTTTTCTCTGTTAGAAAACCCACGTACCCTTGATGTGATTTGCTTTAAAGTTCCTAATATATCAAATACCATTTGTAAATCAGGAAAAGAAGTTTAACATGATAAGATACAATATAAATTAAACTCCCACATCATCTGCCACAAAGGCTGCGCTTTGAATGCATTTCCATCAATTAAAATTAGGCATATAACACAGGTACAATAATGCAATACTCAACCAGTTTTGGTAGAAATTGCACTGCCTGTAAAGGGGAACAAAAAAAAACAGATGCTTCTAGTATAGAATTCTTTAACACCTTAAAATGTTTTATAAAGATAATGCACTAACAAACTCCAACAAATTTTCCAACATATCATTCCTCAGTGGGTAGGTTCCATGTTGACTGGTATTGTCTTAACTTCAACTATAAAAATAAAAGTTCCCCAGAAAAGGCAATCAGAATGATTTAATATTGTTTATACACCTTTAATAAAACTCAAACTTGCACTCACATATTCATAAAAGCATGATAATGGTTCAGTTTTCTCCAATGTGTTTCGTCTCTTTGTCTTCCTCAGAAAGATTAAACCATATCAGAAATTGTGTTGCTTGTTTCTCTGTATGGCAAGTTGCTATTTAAATGTCTAAACTGGAAGTGACATCACCGATACTTGAAGACACCTCCAGCCTTTATAATTCTGTGTAGGGGCTTTATTTCAGCCTTGTTAATGTTGGGACTGTGTCTATGGCTCCTTGATACACTAGAATAATGTTTTGTTTGTTCCCCTTTAAGGGCAGAGCAATTTCTTCATCAATTAAGGACTAAAAGGTGGACATTTATCTTGTGGAAAAGAGATTTCGCAGTAGACTGGAAAAAGTGTCAGTGTCTTTGTCTTTAAAGCTGAGCTATTCAGAGTGACTGTGTTCATAGCGCAAGTGTTTCTATCTCTGTTTCAATTGGTAGAATACAAGCTTGAAACATTTTAAGCAGAACAATTCCAAGAAATGATAAATCTATAAATGGATAATCCACAAAAAAATACCACCTTAACCATGGCAGAAGACAACCTTGTCTCAATTACACAAGGTCTTCAATGGACACTATATTTTTTGTCTTTTGCAGTATGACATTTTCACTACACTGGAGAACCAGTGCTTAGTTAGCAGAGGCTAAAATGTGAGTTAAAAATAAATTGTAACTTCCAAAATTAATTAAAAAAAAAAAAAAGTATTTGCCTGTATAGGTGTATTTTGTATTTTAAAAATGTTTTCCATGTTTAATTTACAGTGGAAAACATTAAAAACATTTGACCTGAAAAGTTTCACAGCTATTTACAGATTTATTAGCACAGGCTTGCCCACGGGCTGCTATCATCACTCTGCAGCTTTAGTACTATATCTATCTTGTGAAAGCTGTTGCTGAGATTGGATGAAGTTATTTCACTTGGAAACATTACTAACTCCAACCATTCCTGGTGCTTGACAAATCCCTGTATATGTAAGTTTATTTAAAGAGATGCTTTATGTAAGCAGCTTTGTGCAAAAACATTTAAAAAAAAGGTCTCTTTCAAGAAAAAAAAATCTAGAAAATAATTCACAAACATTTGTGTTAAACCATAGCAAGCAATCAGCAATTTGCCTACAGTCAGAATAATTTAAATAGGCTTCAGATTAGTTAACATTGTATAAAGCAACACATGCCGTATGTTGCAGATTCAGATTTGTTGTGATAGAATATTGTTTAGTTTTTCTGGTGTACCTTTAATCATTACCAATTTTTAGCAATAGTAACAAAGACCTCGTGTATTTTACAAGCCGGTGAAGATTCACAAGGTCCTTCAGTGCAGCATATACTCAATCACTAGGTGAATTAAATAATAAAGATCTGCAAACGCCATGCATTTCAACTCTGTGACCACTAAATAAATGAGGTCAACTGAACTGCCAAAATTGTAATTGTTACAACTTTACAAGTACACAAAACAAGTCAGCTTAGTTCAGCCCCTTTATAGCTTAAAAGCTAATTCAGATAATATAATATTTGTAAGATGGTACAACATCTATTTGCCAACAAATTGTTCACCTTATTATAAGGCAAGAAGAGACTGCATATTGCACAGAATGGCTTCCTTCCTGAAACTGATGAATTGTACATTCTTTCGGCAGCAAAACTATGTTCCTTCGTTTGCCAGAGATGAAAAAGTGGTTTTGCCCAGGGTTCAGATTCCTCAACATCTTGGTCTGTAATAGGACTTTCAGACATTTCTGAAGTCCATAAAAAACAAAGTCAATAAATTAGATTATGTCCAACATTCATAATTACAGCAAATATATAGAAATGTGTTTATTCTTCTGTGATGTATACTATATATAGCTATATATCTACAGTAACCATCATATCTTATATTGCTTAATAAAGAACAGCTTGCTTCGTCTTATTTCTTGAACCTTTAGCTCACTACATAAGAAACCAGACATAGATGGCATTCGAATCAAAGACACCAACCACAAAATAGGTCTTTTCGCAGACGACATATTACTAACTCTAACCAACCCTTGCATATCTATCCCAAACTTATTCAAAATCCTTCACCTATTTCAAGATATATCCGGCTATAAAATAAACTCATCAAAATACCAAGCCCTACCCATAAAGATACCGGACTGCGACATAGCTTTATTACAATCAAACTTCACATTCAAATGGCAAGCACGCTCCCTAATATACTTAGGAATAAATCTGACTACCTCCTTCAACTCCTTATACAATGAAAATTACCCCCCTTTAATACAAAAACTCAAAAAAGATCTCATACACTGGCATTCCTTCAATCTATCATGGTTCGGCGAAATCGCAGCAGTAAAAATGACATTACTCCCAAGATTACTATACTTTTTTTCAACACTCCCAATTCAATTCCCAGAAAAAGTGGCACAATCCCTCCAAATGGCAGTTTCTAACTTTATCTGGCAGGAGAAAAAAAACACGTATTAAAGCTTCTATATTAACCAAACCCAAAACTGTGGGTGGCCTGGGAGTCCCACATATATACAGATACTATATATGCAGTAGATTAACTTCCATAATATATATGCATAGGGACCCCAAACCTTTATGGCTTCAAATAGAGGACTCATACTTAACTCCAAATAACAGTAAAAACCTGATATGGATACCACAAAATGACCGCATATTACCAACTATTATCTCTCCAACAACTGAACTGATGTTAAAAAACTGGGATAACTGGGTCAGGAGATTCCACTTGAAATCTCCCACCCCAATATACACAAGTTTGTTAGGAAATAAGAAGTTTCCACCTGGTCAAGACACAACCAGCTTCAGAAGCTGGATCACAGCCGACCTTACAATAATATCCAAATTTACCCAAGACAACACTTTCCCAAACTTCAATGACTTGCTAAGCAAATATGACATGCCAAAAGAAAATTTTTTCCAATACCTCCAAATTAAGCATTTCTATAACTCAATAAACAAAGACAAAAAACAAAACACACCTACCTTTCTTCAAAAATATTGCTGGCACTCCATACAAACTCAAAAATTGATATAATCTTTGTATGAATTACTGTCAAAAACCATCACACAATTTCAATGTCAATACATGAGATACTGGAGTGAAGACCTAAACAAAGAAATCTCAGAAGAGGTATGGTCTAAAATTTGGCAAAATGCAAACAGAGCATCCATACGTGCAGTCAATAAAGAAAAATCCTATAAAATCATCTATAGATGGTACTTGACTCCCCAAAGGCTAGCCACTATATACAAAAATCAGGAACTCTCATATTGTTTCAGAGGATGTAAAGAAACTGGCTCAATGCTCCATATCTGGTGGACATGGCCACAGGTACAAAATTTCTGGAGACAAGTGTTAACCTTACTAAATAAGATATTTCAAACTCAAATACCTTTAGACCCATTAATTTGTTTATTGGGAACCAAAATACCCCAACTAAACACAAAGCAAGAACAAAGACTAGCAACTCACATACTCAATGCAGCAAAAGCACCAATACCAAAAACTGGACGAAGTTAGACCTCCCTAGCACAACACATTTATTTCCTAAAATAAACTCAATAAAAGCACTTGAACTTATAAGAGCACATATTAATGACAAAACATATGAGGAGGAATGTCTCTGATATCAGTGGAATACCTTCCTAGACACTCAGGGGGTTATTCACTAAAGTCCGAATTGGTGCGTATTGGTGCGAATTCGCCAG
>WMED01009466.1:0-16295 GCA_019650415.1 Pipa parva | reverse complement strand
GCCACCGGGGAAGGATAGGGAGCTCTGCTGCCTTGTGCTGTGTCGGCTGGGAGGTTAGTGCGTCTTATTGTTTATAAAATGCGGCCACACTGATAGCCCACCTCCTGGAAGTCCCCAACACACCTCAAGCTGCTCGATATTGCCCGGCATACGATATTATCGACACCCCTACTCGTGACCCGGCATTTTGCTTTCGTGGCCTGGTACCGGGTCGCGATCCACTATTTGGGAAATGCTGGTGTAGAATATCTAGCTGGGTAACATAATACCACACCTGGAGCTTAGTGCCTAGTGTAATCCTTACTGAAAAGGGATACACTGCCAGGGTTCATCAAGGGTAGGTTTAGGGACCAGGGCTTAGCCTCATCTATGGAGGAAGACTATGAAAGTCCATCCAGAGGTCTGGAGCCACCCAGAACCTCCCTAAGGATCCACATTGGGCTAAAGTGATATCAAATCCACTGGTAGCAACTATGAGATTGCATATACCTGTATTCACTGCATTTTCCCTTTATCTATGGTGATTGCATATCTCTGTATTCACTGCATATTCTCTTGTTCTCAGATGTAATGTTTCACTGCATGTATTAATGTGAATATGTGTTCCTGCATAGCTAAACTACAACTCTCTGCCTGTCATGTTTTACTGGTATATAAATGTGTGTGTTGTTTTAAGCAAGAACCACTGGCATCCTGTCTTAATGACATTTATTCTAATGCACCACATCTAATATGTATATCATTTAAGCCTACAATGTGTAAGCCAGGCCTGCATCCCTGAGGAATTCAGGAAGCCTGAGTATATGAGTATATAAATATATGTACATATGAGAAGTGGGTAAATAGCAGTTTTTAATACAGACCATTAACAGGCCTTACACTTCCATGTTCATTCAAAGGCTTAGAAACAATAAACTTCTGTAAATATGGTACTCTGCTGCCCATGTTCCCTTGCCTACTGCTTTTAAAAATAACAGAGACTGCTGCAAAATTCAGAAAATATATCTGCAGCTTTTCCTGGTTTATAGCGGCAGCACCTCTTCTAGCAAGTAGGTACCAGATACCTTTAAGGTCTATATCTCCACTAGACAGGTAGCATTGTTGTAGCTGTTGTCATCAAGGGCATCTGAGGTCTGCCATTTTTCATCTATTGAGAGCAGTTCAATGGAGGTTGTCTGTCCTTCCAGCAAATACAATTAAAACCCTTTTTTGAGAAAGGGCATGATTGGCCTAAACATGTTATACACAACAAATAAGTAGGTGGTTAATCTACAAAACCCACCAGTGGTCCCTACACTATTTCCTTTATTTGTAAATATTATTAAAACTGCCACATGGGGTTGAATAATTGAATTTGTTTTTTTTTTAATTCATATAAATATCTCTGGAAATCTCACCTATACTTTCTCCTTTTGTGACTACTACGTCCCTTTCCTAATAGTCCTCCATTAATTCCCTCCATATGCCCTCAATATCACAGTTTTTTGCCATTTTCCCCCATTTTTTTCTTTCCGTCACATTTTCTTTCCCCCCTCATTGATGAAAATTGATGTCTGTAAATATCAATGTGGTAATACAGCTACAATTAACATTAATGTCAATGGGGTCCTTTGATATCGATACCGCCGAGTATTATTTTTTTTACCATTTTTGCAATTTATTAAGCCCTTTCCAATATTTTTTTACTGATGCAGCATTTCATCAGGTTGAGGGTGATGAAAATCCATTATTCCCAATGGAGATTGGTCTGTAAAATTTTTCTAAATCCCTGGCATAATGACTTTAGCAAATATGCCCCAAATTTATGCTGCATTTGGAAAGCCTATCACAACTTACCCCATTCCTTGCATTTCTTCAGTCTTAAGTTTATCGTAAACATTTATTATTATGTTAGTGGTTCTTGAACTATTTGCCTCACTGTTCTGATTCACCTTTTTTGGTTGCCGGGGAATTTACATTTATGTTTTACCTCCCCTTCCAAATGTTGTGTTGTACTGTTAAATTGCCTAATGTGCTTACTTAAAGTGAACCTGTCAGGTCCACTTAAAAGACTTTATCGTCCTAAACCTGGGAAAATTTTGTATAAAAAAAAAAAAAAGGTGGAAAGGACTTCGTAAACTGCAAAAGTGGTGAATATGGTTTTTCGACTTTAGTAAATATGCCCCAATTTAACATCTTTAGATATTTTGTCAGTTTTAATCTTCATTTTTGTCCTTTTGCACTTTAGTATTTGCCCTTTGTATCTTTTATCTATTTTGAATTTTAAACATAATTTTTTTCTAAACTCGAACAATTGGTTTAACGCTATCATTAGGTTAGCTGAAATGAGCCCTTTCCCAGAATTTACACTAAGGGAGTTTGTAATCTCATATTTTTTTCAGTACAGATTATGTATATGTCCTCAGATAATAATGCAATGTAATACTTTTTTGATAATTTCATTTTCACATTGACACATTTTTTCATGCTGACTGAAAAATGTAACAGCAGAGAATTTGTCATGACAAATATTTTCACCTTCATTTTTTTTACTGACTTATTCATATCCATTTGGTAAGAAAAGCTACAGGGGCGTTTAATGTGCTAAAACCATTTCCTTCTCAAATGGTTTTGCCTCCTGCAAATGTGATGAAATGGGATTCATAAGAAACAAATTCAAAGTTAATAAAGAGAATCATACTTCATTTAATTTACATGACATTTACATGGTGCCTCAGCTGCAGCCCTTAAAGAACTGAAATTGAAAATAGATTGCCATTCATGATTTATTTTTTTTACACCCTTATGCCAGGTCCTTGGCTGTTCATAATGAACAGAATAAAGGTATGCTACATACTACATACTGTATATACACATATATACAGTATACAAGCACATTTTTTTTAAAGATGAAAAAAAAAAGATTTAAAATAATACCCGGTGCATTATAATCTTTAAAAAGAAGGTATAATAAGATTTTAGTCTTCATGAAAACAAGAAAATGTCATGTGGTATACATAATGGTACGGGTTCACTGCAAATCATGGAAAAGGTATGTGTAAAGGAGGCTGACACAATATTTGAAATGCGTGTAACCAGCTCTACTTGCACATGAAAAATTCATGCACTTACCACTTAGGGGTTAATTCACCAAAGTGTGAAGTGAGGTGCGGTTCCTTCGCCTCACTTCGCACTGACTGTTATGCGCTCGCTGATATACTGCACGCGGACATCAATGAACGCTTTAAAGGGATTCCAGTCTCGGCGAGGCGATCATCTTAGTAAAGATGAATGAGATCTTAACTCTTAAATATTTGTAATGCCAATCCCAACTAAAAAACTGATTCCATTCCATTCCTACAAGTGTTTTATTTTAGGGAAAACTGATTTATTTCTGTAGACTATATGACCATGTAAAACATGAAGTACTTATCAAACAAAGTCAGCCTCTCACCTGATGATTCACCTGATGAAGGGAGGCATTGTGCCACTCTGAAACATTGTGCTTCTGTCTGAGGTTGTGCAATAAAAATGGGGATGTTCATCTAAAATATAAGGTAAGCGGCTGACTTTTTTTGATGTGTGCTTTTCACTTTGGGTTTTGCTGGAACCCTGTCTAGTCTGCTCCCTGGATAACTGTACACTGGATATGGCAAAACTTTGTATTTCATGTAAAACATCACCTATTTTAGCTAGTTAGAAATCCATGATAAGGGACTTTGTAGGGGTAGGATCCAATTAAACAGGTTTTGTTTTAAGTGATTTTGATCTTTAGGATGTCATTAAAGACACTCTTTGTAATAACAATAGTATGGTGTACCAGTAATTGCTGCAGGCTGTAGAATGCATACATTCTATAGATCATAAGTTTTAAAACCTGTCTCCATCTCCCATGGGGCATATTTTGCGGATGTCTGTACAACATCACTGATAGGGCTGTCAGAATGCCATACCAGAATACCATACCAGAATGCCATACCAGAATGCCATACCAGAATACCATACCAGAATGCCATACCAGAATGCCATACCAAAATGCCATACCAGAATGCCATACCAGAATGCCATACCACATCACTTTCATATTTCACCTGTGTGAATTTCAGCAAAGTAGGCAGTGTAATTTAGGGATGTATTCAAGTTTGAGACCTATGGGTGAAATTTACTAAGGTCTGTTCTCCCATCATTTTTAAATTTTTCTGCTAATACAAAAAAAAAAACAGCAGAAAATGGGCAGAAACACCTTAATTTCACCCCTAGACTATCATGTGAAGTTTGTTTATTATAATCAGTTACAACAAGTAGGCATAAATAACTAGTGAATCTTCAATATCCATTAAGAGGAATCAAATACATAGAAAGTACTGTGAAGAAGAATTTTTTTTCTCCAGTCTATGAACCCATCACACATTTTTATTTGTTATTCAAATTGCAATAGAACACCCAATTCTAGACCTGATTAAACTGTATGCTGGGTAATATGTTCCACTACTAAATGTAAGCCTATGGCTAAGATCTGCAGGGCATTGTTTCCAAAATACTAGAACAGGAACACAAGAGAGATAGAAAACTGGTTCAGACTTCAGATTCACTCTTAGCTATTGTATGTTTTATTGTTCTTCTATCTTAGTGTATCTATCCAAAGCTTAAACTTTAAGCAACACCTTTATTCAAATAGATGTGATTTTTGCTACTGTTAAAGGTCTGTCTGGGCAAATAGGCCAATTTTCTTGCAGCTAACAGGATCATAGATCAGTTTGCAAGCAGTTATAGGTTCAGATTATGTATAGTAAATGTGTCATAAGACTTGTTAAAGTTGTGCCCTCAGCTAATAGACACAGTTAAAATGACAGAACCAGATCACGATTCAGACAAATGTGCCTAAAATGACTATAAAAATTGCTATATGCTTACAAAATATATAGATAATGAATGTCATCTAGAACCTATAGTAGACAGATTCTTCCTAGGTCTGAGATGGGTATTATACTGAGTATTTTAGAGCAGGTTCCTTCACTGGAGAACCATGAAATCTCCATGAAAATTCTGCAATCCATGAAAAAGAAAAAAACCAGCAAACGCCGGTGTGCTGCAACTCTTTATTGAAACACTTGATAAAGGGCAAGAAGCCTGAAACATAGAATTTACTAAAGTCGATATCCTCTATAACGCTAATATCGCCAGATATCGCCATAGATTTAGTGATATTGGAGGATATCGCCATAGCCCATTTATTATTATGTGACAATAGCGCTGCTAGGGTGTTATATTGATTTTGCAACAATGTATACTAAACAATCACTACTAATAACAAACTACCTTGAACTGCCTTTAAATCCATTAAAATCATTAACTGGCATGTAAGCAGTTAAATGATCCGTAATAGTAGCACTATGGGAATAATTTGTTTAAATTAAAGCAACCCATCTACTGGGGGTCAACTAGGACCTCCACACCTCCACCCAATAACACTCAACTACTATTATAGTAGCGCTATGGAAATAATTGTGTTTTAAATAATTTAACCATTTATATGCTTATTAGCAATAAGTAGGGGGGTGATGTTGGGGATGTGTTGCTGGGGTGGATGGGGGACCCCCACTCTCGGGGAAGTCTAGCATTTCACGCTTGAGTTACCGCTTTGATAAGGATTCTTGCAGCGGTAACGAAGGAGGTTATTCTCTAAAGTCTGAATTGTTGTGTAAAGGTGTGAATTCAGCAGCTAAAGACTGCTGCAATAGACTGCTACTGTCGCAGTTGCGTCATTATAATGAGAATATTGTCACAGTTGCGACTTTACTAAGGAAATATTGTCGCATCTGCAACTTTAAAAAATTGTGGCAGTTGCGACTTTACAATGGGAAAATTGTTGCAGTCGTAGATTTGCTATGGGAATCCACTGTTTGAGAATTTGACATTCGAATTTGGACTTCAGAGAATAACCCCCTAAGCGCTAAATAATATTTCAGTTGTGTTTTTGTTTTATTTCGATTCTCTTCAAATCAAATTTTTTTCCAATTTTTAATAAATATGCAATTTTTTTCCAGCAGAGGGAAAAGAAATTTGATCAAAATTAATCGAATTGAATCGAATAGGCTGGAAACCTATTTTTCGACCTTATTAAATATCTCCATTGTGTGCTTTACAGCAACTTAAGTTTGGTGGTGTCATAAAACTAAGTTAATGATGATCTGAGTCATTAATCATTAGGGTTAAGTTTATACTTTGGTCATTAGGAACAATTTTTATTATTTATATATAGTACCGTGTTTCCCCGATAGTAAGACACTCCCAAATGTAAGACATAGTGGGGGTTTTAGGGGGGCGGCCTAATGTAAGACATACCCCGAAAGTAAGACATAGTGGGACGCTGTCTTACTTTCGGAGAAACACGGTATCTGCTGGGAGGTACCGTAGCTGCCTTGGCCCAGCGCTAGAGCGTCTCTCCTCCCTCCTCCTGTAACTTCCTGTCAGCGGCAGGATGTTACAGGAGGAGTGATGCTGTAGCGCTAAAACTGGGAAATGTGCTTGGATCTTGGAAAAAGGAACCCACAATTCCTACTAAAACCAGGTCAGTGTGTCTAGAGTGGATATGCCAATGAATTGTTGTAGCAAACAATGGAAAGTCCTGTCATTCCTTTAAACGAGAAAACGTTTTTGTTTTTAATGTGGTCCATTAGCTTCCTATACAATATTTCCTAAAAGATCATTCTCTGTGCTAACCTATTTACTCCTGTTTTTTTGTACAGGAAATGTAAATGACTATTATTCCTAAGAGATAAAAAAAAATAACATGCTGTACATTGATTAACACCTTCATTTTGTTTTGGGGGTAGCACTGCATTGTTGCAACACAATCTTCAAAATTCCGGTTCCAGTGGTAAAAGGAAGAGCTACATAAATGTTAATTTTATGGTTAAAACAAAAATTGACATTTTTTCCCCCAATATAAGACATACCCCGAAAGTAAGACATAGTGGGACTTTTGGGGGTAAAAAGAATGTAAGATGCTGTCTTACTTTCGGGGAAACACGGTATTTATAGTATAGTATTTATAGGTTGTTACATTTCACAACTATTAGAATTAAAGTCCAACAGCACTAACCGAGCAACATGTCCAGCTTAGGAGTGCTCTGTGAATTTACTGCATTTAATGGTAATTATAGTAAAAGAGGATAAAAAGCACTATCTTGCACAAAGGGATCTCTGCCAGATATGTCTACCTGTAAGCCAACTACCTCTCAAACCTTTTATTGTCTTCCATATTTTCTGTCCTCCTTAAATATCATCTTTATCTTTTAATTGGTGTGTGTCAGTAGCTGTTTCTGTATATATTTATGTTTCTGTGTCCATTTTTCCCTTTAAATTGCAGCTATTTGAATGGAAGAAACCCCTCAAGGCAATACACCAAAACATTTTTTACATATACAGTAACATCCAGCCTTTCAGAGGTAGAGAATACATTAAAAATATATGTATCCAAAAGGGAAAAATCTGTTGCCAACTTTCTTTGTCTTTGGCTGACTGGTAAAATATTTTATTTTCTAGAATTTATTTTTTTCTATGCTTAAATTATACATTTTAGTTTTCCATAGAAAAGTGGATTATAAAGGGGAATGATCATAGTATACAATAAAAAATATAGATTTTTAGTTCTCCACTTACTCACTGTATACAAGAATCCAGTTTAAATGTATGAGTTTTTTAGAAAAAAAACCTTTATTGTTTTTTTTCTCTTGATTTTTCTGATACATGACAGGGTTAAATGTAGTAAAATCTATTCCACCATATTGATTGATTTCACCCCTTTTCACTGTCAATTTTTGTTTCCCTGTACTTTTCGATTCCCCTGATTTAAATAAATATGTTTCTCCATCGGAATAAATCATTAACAGGAGAAAACGTTGCAGTGTTTTTCTATGAAGGTTCCTACTATTACAGATCGATATCGATGTCTCTTTTCAATGGAGAAATATTTTGGACTTAGGCTAAATGACAGGACCATCTCTATAGAGAATAATGGGTTTACACCAGCCTGAAGGGTGGAGAATTCTTTTGAGAGATAAAATGTTTTTTGAATAGCTTAGTAAATAGGAGAAAACAGCAATATTGTTAACTGTAGGATGTTTCTCCTGCATTTACTATTGTTCATTGTTTATTATTCAACTTTAGTAAATGTGCCCCTTATCGTTTTTACACTTTGCATTTCCTCATGGAACCAAATCATTGTTGCTGGTTCCAACAATGGTTAATACAAAAGTAAAAGTCATTTATTGAAATGCAGGCAAACACTCTAATCAGTGATATTTTCCTACCAGTCTTGCTCTTGAACCATCAGAGAATAAATTGCATGATTTTTAACAAATGTGGTAAAAATAACTAACAAAACAGTGACAGTTTGAGAAAACCATTACTTTGTTTCTATTAAGATTATAATCATTGGAGAAAGCTTTTCTTCCTATGCTACATTTGTTATATCTTTTCAAAAATGTAAAAATGTTCTTAGTAATGTAACAATTTTGTAGTTGAAATGATGGACTTAGCCTGCAATGTCAGATCACTTCTCTGGTAATCAGCATTTGTTCCTATTTGTAAGAACGGCAAAATTATCTGTCTTAACATCTTATTTTTTGTTTTTCATTTTCATTCCTATTTTTTTAAACAAGCATAAAGTGGAATTTATTTACATAAAGCAATGATCCATGAAGGTTACCATAACATCAAGGGATCATATTAGCCGCATGAATGGAATTCATTAGAAATTAACTACCACTTAAATTAATTTCCCCATATTTGCTTGGTTGTAATGGTGGCAAAAGAAACCGTCCATCAATGTGCACTGACAGAAAAGCTGTCAAAGTATTTATTTATAGGTGAATATATTAACCCCAAGTTTTTCCTTAATAAACATAGACTTCTTCAGTAAAGAATTTAGATTAAGAAAAAAAAAACATGTTTTTTTGGAGTGTTATTTGAATTTTTTCATATGGTAACAAAATATCAAAATATATTTTTTTTACTCAAATAATCATTTATACAGGATAGTATATATACCCTGCTGGACAGTGTTTACTGGTTGAAAATGAGTTATAAATCACCTATTATAAACATACAATGCAATGCTGTTTTGTGTGGAAAATAAAAAAAGATAAGCAATACACTCATGATAAATATTCAACCAGGAGTCTATCAATCACTTAATATGTTAAAGGAGAATGAAACTTCTAAATAAAAATGAGGCACCTAAAACGATACCTGAGTCTAAGATGAAACATGGTAATGACAGCTTGAACTGTGCTGTCATTGGAGGCAGACTAGACTGCGCTTTCATGGGTACAGGAGTCAGTGAAAAGCTCCACCCACTTTTCAAACAGGCAGAATGCTCCTCTCACTGCCAATAAGTAAGAAGTGCAATGAGCTTGATGACATGTATGCTTTTGCACAAGGGGTGGAGCTTCATGCTGGCTCGCGCTGGTTCCTGTACCTGTGAAAGCACAGTCTAGTCTGTCTCCATACATGGAAATGACAGCACAGTTCAAGTTGTCATTGCATGTTTCATCTTAGACTCAGGTATCATATTAGGTGCCTCAATTTTATTTATAACTTTAGTTCTCCTTTAAGGATTATTTATATTTGTTGTTTGGTTATTTGATATCACTATGTTAGCCTTTTTTTTTTTAGCTATTTTGTTGAATTACACTGAGTTCTTATTTGTATTTGTGAAAATGATAGGGTGGCCCTATTTGCTCATTTTTAATTATAGACCTTCAAACATGTCTGACATTGCAGTGGAAGAGGGGTGACAAGAGAAGGGATAAAAATTGATAGCTGGATGCAGAAGTCATAAAGAAAAAGATAACACTACTAAGAATAATACCTCATGTTAAAGGGGAATTAAAGGCATAACACAAAATCATATATTATAAAATTTACCTGGCACTAGCTGGGAAATCCTCACTTTGATGGGCAATTAAGTAGCTTATCTTCAAAACAAGGGCAGTTTCATACCTATCGCCATGAAGCTGTGGTCTGACTCCTCCTCCTGACTAGTATCAGTGGTGCAGAGTGGTGTCAATGTCATCATGCCTACTGTAGACATGTGCAGTGATGATTTCACCGCTCAGAGTTCACCCACTGTTGAGCAGTGAAATCATCACTGCTCATGTGATTTTGTGTTATGCCTTTAGTTCACCTTTAAGAATCCTACAGGCAAATTCATCCGCAAGGCAATAGGTTACAGAGGGCTAGTAACCCATAGCTACCAATCGGAGCTTGTTTTTAATTACTCCCCTATACTGTACTAGTGAATGTTAACTGCTGATTGCAATGAATTACCACATCTTATTAAACTATTGTTGTATTAATTAATTACCTTGTATATGTATTTTTGAGATACTATGCCTGTGGGAGAATAAGATACATGCATCAATTGAACAATTATTAGCCCCCTCTGTAGTAACAGAACTTTCCAATGCCCCAAACCTGGAAGACATATGTTAAGCAAGCAAATCAAACAGGTCATGTGATCCCGCAGAACCTTAGGTCTGACAAAGACAAATAAAGCTGGTGTCACAATGAAAACCACTGTTCCTGGCATGCCATAGTTGAGAAATATCACCTTTTAATAATTGTGAATACATGCTGGAATCCAGGCCAGTTTAGAATGATTTTGTAATAGTTTGATACCTGGTTTTAAATGTATGAAATATATATTTATATGAATAAAAGGAAAAATGATAACGAGCTTAGAAATATCTAAAAAATAATGTAACTCAAAAGAACGTCAAAAAGTAGATTATGAAATAGAAACATCAAAATGTTACAAACAAAAATGACATTAACTGGATTAGACGCATCAGTTTTAATTCAGAGAATATTAGACATAGACACCCACAGAAGGCCATTTTGGTTGCACTCCCCATTTTTCTATGTCTTTTTCATGGAAGAATGTGCATATGGGGCTAAAGAGTGACTTTAAACCCCCCAACTGTAATGTATAGTGCAACTGCCTTCTAGCCACCATCTGCACAGCATAGCACAGGAAGGATCAGGCAGGCCATCATTTCCTTATGTTAAAATCATTAGGATAGGTTCACACTAGTGTATTATGCGCTGCGCATAATACGCAAAAGTGAAAA
The DNA here is from genome assembly GCA_019650415.1 of Pipa parva. Classification (NCBI taxonomy): domain Eukaryota; kingdom Metazoa; phylum Chordata; class Amphibia; order Anura; family Pipidae; genus Pipa; species Pipa parva. The sequence continues at coordinate 5,178 of WMED01009466.1, read as the reverse complement.
AAAAATATGGCTCAATAAAAGCTGATGCTACTCACACAGTTCAGGACACACTAGCATATGATGCGCATACTATAGTTTAAAAAAAGTCAGACAAAGCACTTCGAACAGATCCCTTGAGCTATCCTCCTTATGGGTCTGCAGCAAATTCCTCTAACCCACACAGTATATACAGTTCAAAATCCACAAGGACAGAGTGTCTGCGCTGCCACTGAGATAGATAATCTCATATAGTGTAGTACCTTTAAAATGTGCTTATAGGAATAATAAAGAAAAGCACTCACAAAATTTCCTCTAAATATATTTATATGAATAAAAGTAAATAGTTTTGTAAGTTTAAGCTCATTAAAAGATGCTGCCTCTGTCTCAGACTTCAAAGCAGTCACTGAAAATTAGCTTTGAGTTTTCTGGGGGATGTTGAAGCAGTAGATAGGGTAGGCAGAAAATATAAGCAAAGGGTTCAGATCTAAAGAAATCCCTTGTTGTGTCTTAAAGAGTGACTAAATGTTGGCTTAATCACTTATTAAATTGATAGGGCTGATAGATATGAACACAATAAAACTTAAGGTGCAGAGATCTGACTTAATATTAAGAAGTTATAAGCTCCTGCATAGCTTTGTTACCTAACAATACAGGGCAACCATTTTGCTGTTTTAGACACACACCCTCCCTCTATTGGACATTTACACACTAGGGTCTGAGGCACATATAGGGCTCTATGTGTGTGTGAGTGTCTAATATAGGGAGTGGATATGCCTAAAATAGCAAAATAGATGCCTTGTACTGTTAGGGAATAGCATGAAGTAGGAATTAATAACTTCCTGAGGATTCAGATCTCAGCTCTTCAAAGGAGAACTAAAGCTCATTCTGCTTAGTGGAAGCTATTTAAACTTACTGATCACTTTCTTTGCTCCAGCACTAACTCCTGCTTCAAGATTTCACTAATCTTTTCTTCTGTTCCAGCACTACTTTCCTATTCGTGCCTCCTCCTCAAAGTCAGTGATTATTTCATCTGCATGTGAGCAGAAGCATGCATAGAAAAATAATCGGTGAACTTGAGGAGGAAGCAGAAAGTTTTATTGTATTTTTCACTATCAGACCTATTCATTGAAAAAAGGGATTACAGAAAAGTTAAGTTCTTCCTTAAAACAAACCTTTGTTTCTTATTGTAAATAATTCCTGTTCCTGTTTATTCTTTTCTAAGCACTGGAGTATAACAAAGACTACTATATAAATTGTGCCAAGCAAATTAGCATGGTTGTGAGTGAGATATAACCCATGTTTTGCTAAGATGCTGGATCGGAGACTGTAGAGGTTATAGACAGTACTGATAGCATTATGCAAAAATTGATCCTATAGACAAAACCGATTCAAAAAGTAGAGAAATTAACAAACCCAAAAGTACAGACTAACATCACAGTCATGAAGACTGGATGTGCTCCTCCTTAAATAGTCTCTAAGGGGGTAATTCAGCAAATAGTGAACTTACCCTGCAATCATTCGCTTCAGTACGCATATCCTGACATGCGCTCGCTGATATCCTGCACGCAGACATCAGTGAATGCTTTTGAGGGATTCCAATCTCACGAGGCGTCTCGAGTAGAGCTTCGCCGAGACTGGAATCCCTTTAAAGCGTTCACTGATGTCCGCGTGCAGGACATCAGCGAGCGCATGTCAGGATATGCATACTGAAGCGAATGATTGCAGGGTAAGTTCACTCTTTGGTGAATTACCCCCTAAATGTAATAAATCCAAAGAAGTTGTCTTATATGTCTCCTTCTCTCTTTACTACTTTTACTACACTATCCAAGATCCTGTCACTTCCTACTGTCCAAGACCTCTCTCTCTGTTCAGTAATCCACCTCTATTATTTTCCTCCCTCCAGCAAACCACTAATAATTTTCAATACCTGCAGCAGCAATCCTATCACACCCTGTCCAAAGTCTTCTTGCATTCCAATACAGCATCATTTGCTTCTATTTTCATTTACTGTAACTTCACTGCCATTTCTTCTTACATACTGCTACTCAACAAGCTTCAAGAAGAAGATTAGCTTTGAGTCACTGCTGCACTGGCCCAAGTACATATCCACAATTAGAATCTTGGGGACCTTATAAACATGCTGTAATTACATGATTAGTATTTATCAGAAGATTCTCTGGTAAGCACATTTCCTAATGTATTATATATCTATTAGGTGTGACTATCAATGAAAAAAAGTGAAAATAAAATCTGTAGAGCATTGGATTAAATATACATGTTTCTATTCTGCTTTCTAATGCATGTGCAAGCATACAGTGAGAAAAGTTGGCATTCTATGCTATTCCTACATCCCGCATTCTTCAAGCCCATTTAATATAAACTAATTATGTTTAGCTCTAAGGATAGTGTTACATTTGCAAATCCCATCAGATAAATTTGCTTTGCTGATTTGCTTCTATTTAAAAATAAAAACCTCTTCATTTTGGTGTTCTCCTTAGAATCAATTCTTCTTGAAAATGAATGTACTTTGTGACAAAAAAAAAAAAAAAAATACACAGAAATGAACTTTTAGCCAATTAATTTTTTACAAGGTTTTTGCTGTTGTCAACATTAGTAGAAACTTATTTCAGGCTTCATCAAATATTCATCATGAAGCACATGTCTGAAATGGTTAGCCACATGCAAAGAAGATATTATTGTCCCAGCGCTACCTGCTCAGTGAGATTTTTCACCCTATGATGTGGGCTTTCCATTATTTTGTTGGCAGCATTTGGATTCTTAGCTGGTTATTATTAACCTGTACAATGTGTTCCTGTTAATGCAAAGCTGTTTTCTTATCCCTTTCATTTCAGCAAAATGGAAAAAGGTAAAGCATATAGCCTGGGGCCACATAGAATAATACTAGTGTCAAGACTTAAAAAACATATTTCCTTCATGTCCTCCAAGGACAAATGATAGACATGTAAAATGGTTTCACTGTTTCTGTTTCAGGGAGTAGTTAGTTTAGATTTAACTTCTGTCAAAGGAAACATAATTTATTGTACATGCCATATATCACATCCCTCCACTTCTCTTGTAGTGCTTAAAAACCCTACAATGTGGTATGATTACACGCTTGCAAAACCTACTTGTGTTTTTTTATTTTTGTAATTTACAGACTATGAGAAAAAGCGTTGTTTCAATGTATGTTTCTGTAAAGAAAGTACATAAAATGCAAACTGTTTTGCTTACAATATAATAGCTCATACTAATGCCTATACATGTTACACATGTCTAGCTTTAGCAATACAACAAAAAAATCACTATATTATTTGTTTGAAGTATAAATAATAAGAGGACATTGCCCTGTGTGAATTCCAGTGTTTTATTTTCATTTTTGATTATGAGCCTAAAGTCTGAATATTCACAGAGAGCTTTGAATTTGCATCTATTTGCCACTTCCTCTTATTTGCTTATTGACTAAACTCTGCAAAGTGGAGAATACGCGACCAATTTGAGCAACTACGCTAGTCACAAATTTATGGAGCTCTTGGCATCACTTTGTGTACACAGGTACTTCTACTATTGACTAAGCAGTGGCGTGTGTAGAAGGTGTGAATGCGACTGTGAACTGCTCCAAATTCCTTTGTTGGACTTCACCATTTCAAAGTGGTGAATTGGGGAGCTGATGGCAGGGCTCCAATGTCACATAAGGTGATTATTCATTCAAAAGTGACAATGGCGATTGTACCTAAATGACAACATAACCTAGGGACAAGATGACATAGAAATAGATAGAATATTAACATAATACTGTTAGTGGGGATATGGTGGAAACTGACATCACTGCCCTTCACTTATCAAATTTGCAGCACTCTGCTGTATTTAATTTTTTAGATTTTTCTCTTTTTTTAGTATTCATTTATGTTTTTTACCATTAATTATTTTCTATATCACCATATAATTCAATTACAATTCTGCCTGCTAAATATTCTTCTCAAATTAACACATTTTCAATGGTATGTATAACATATCTGCCACTTTACATATATTTATGGGTGCTTTTTAATGTGTGTTTGGGGTCATTATCTTGCTAAAAATCAATGACCTTTAATGACCCATTTTGCTTACACCATAGTATAAAACTGACTGCTACTTCATAAAATTAATGAAACCATGCATAAAGGTTCTGAACATCTACCATGGTTCCTGTAATGAACAGAAGTAAATATACTAGTTGAATATTCAGAAAAATCCCCCTGATTTAGAGTAACACAAAGCTTTTGTAGGGTAATGGTAAATTATTAGGGGACATTAACTACTAATTTTATGTGATCCTAGATTTTGTGTTTCACTGCTCAGACAAGCAGTTCCTTGGATAAGTGAAAGCCCATTTCTCTTAATCTCTTGGAGGACACAGGACCATGGGGTAAAGCTCCCTCCCACTGGAGGCAGGACACTAAGAAAGAAAGGAGACTCCTCCCCTGGGGCTTTACTCCTGAGCACAGGAAGAGAATCTCCTGTTTTTATACTGTCCTTTCTCCAAGGAGGTAGTGACCAGGTTTTGTGAACAGAATGGAGCATTTCTTCGGTCAGAGCTAGGCTCTTACAACCGTGGGTATGACAGGGGATTGGTAACTCTTCTGATCCCTCCACCATCTACCCCCTCCATGGGATTAAGAGTATTTTTACTCTCTTTATCGGTGCCAGCCCCGCTTCCCTCCTGGACGCTCAGGCTGGCTAGTGTGAGGGCAGAAGACTCTGCAGCAGCACAGATCCAGGCACTTCCCCCCTCCCCCTGGACTCTCAGGGTGTGTGTGTGTGGTGGGATTCCAGGGACCAGTCTACTCTGCTGGATTTCACTGAAGGTACTTGGGTACGTGCAGACAACCTTCCCTGAACCCTCAGGAGAGAGGATTGGAAGATTCACAGCGTTTCTGTCTGTCATTCTGCTTCAACAGCTTCAATGGCAGGCAGAGATAAGGTAAAGTCTCTCTCTGTGCTTTCCAGTTTCCCCCTTCCCCCCCTCCTCCTCCTCCTCTCCTCCTCTCCTCCTCCTTGCCTGTCATGCTGAGTTCTCTGCTCTTGCTGCTTTCCCTGGGGTGTGCTGGCTGTACCGGGTTGGTAGTGAGCTTCCTCTTCCTACATCCTCCCTTCTAAGCCACGCCTACTTTTTTTCGAGCTTTTTGGGCGGCAAAATCGCGAGATCTCACGGCAGCC
>WMED01009465.1:0-16295 GCA_019650415.1 Pipa parva | reverse complement strand
TTCTGAAGTTCCCTGATCGATCAGAGGTCTGATAGGTAAGCACAATATTTGGCACATAGCATATAAAGGTAGTAGGTACCGGGGTATTTTTGACCCAACACCTCTTTGTGTAGCTGAACTTTAAATTTATTGCCTGCAACAAATATACCTTGTATACAGAATTACTGTGCCCTGCATTGGCTATTATTTCTATAGCAAGAGCAAGAGCTTTGGGGAGTTTGAGAAACCTTGCTGAATGCGTCCAGAAAGGAAAAGAGCTATGAAAAAAATTCCATTATGGAAAAGCCATTGAGCCTTTGAGAAACTCTATAGGATCTGGGTTTTTAGCCCACTACACGATTCGTTTCTGTAGAATCAAAGCTTATCTTAAATCATAGCTATATCGTGAATTTTCAAGTTGAGACCTTAGTTGTACATTATACAAGAAGAATGGCATTTTCCTACATTTGTTTTACCGCTTTTAATACAGGTTTTAATACAGTGGCTGATTTTAGCCACTGCTTATTGATTTGAGTGGAGTCTAGTATCAAATAATAAAATAATAGACTCGATCAGGCGTAATATATTCAGCCTAGTCAAGATTAGAAAACAAAAGGGGGTAATTGACTAAAGTAAGAATCTGACTGTTGAATTCTCAAACAGCGGATTCCCATAGCAAATCTGTGGCTGCAACAAATCTCCTGTTTTTAAACAGGAAAAAAGTTGTGACTGTGACAATATTTCCATAGTAAAGTTGTGACTGCGACATTATTCTGCTTATAAAGATGCTACAGTGATAGTAGCTGTCTTTTGCGATTGTCTTTATCTTGTGAATTCACACCTTTACACAACAATTTGGACTTAAGCTAATAACCCCCAAAGTATCATTCAGTGCTCAGCGTGATAGGCAGGAAAATGGAAGAAGACTGGAACCAGCTTTGGTACTTAATATAATATCCACCAGATTCCAGTTCCACTGTATATTTATAGCTGTAGACCAGTGGTTCTCAACCTGTGGGTCGCAACCCCGGCGGTGGTCACGAACCGCTGCGGCACCCGGAAGCGCCCACATATTATAAGGGTTCCTGCGGGGTGGCATCGGCCGAAAACGTCATCACGTGACACACATATGTGATGTCGTTTCACCCGAACGTCACCACGTGATGCGCGTACGTGATGACGTTCGGACGAAACGTCAGTCCGTGACATCACAGCCAGGGGTCGCGGTTCTCAAAAGGTTGAGAACCGCTGCTGCAGACAAACCAGCATAGAGAGTAAGTGACTCATATTAAAAAGTCTGAACAGTTGCTTAATGATCTAAATTTGATTACTGAGCAAACATTGCGAAGCGGTGAATATATGACCAATTTGGGCATCTTTGATAGTCGCAAACTAACGGAGCTCCCTTTAAAGGAAAATCTTGATGTTGATTTGAGAAATGCTTCCAATCCTTTGGAATGCTGAGGGGGCTATCTATTATTATTATTATTATTTTACACCATACAATAATAAAAATGACTTTTATTCCTGGTGATCTTGCCAATTATATTTAAAGGAGACGTATAGTGCCAAAATAACAGTCCACATATATATAAAACTCCTTCACATTAAGCCAATTGCTGACACAAATAGTTAAAAAAAGTTAAGTGAAGAAATAATACTTGGCGTTTGATTCCCCTATTAATTCTAATGAGAGCTGACATTTTGTTCTCCCTCGCTCCCCTGTTTTCCCCCCTCCCTTTCTCCTTTCCCTTTTGCAAGTCAGGCAACAGGAGAAAAAAAAAGCTGCCTGACTGTCTGATTAAGCAGTGTGCTGAACTTTTGGCCTCATTAATCAAGCTTGTTTACATTTGGAATGCAGGAAATAAGGTAACTTGTGCTCAGGCATTAAGTAGTAAGTAGGGCAAAAATGTCCGGGTGAGGGTACCTTTTCATTGAAGACTGGCTGTTACATGTCACACACATTTCCTTGTGCAGGAGTTTATCAGGACTGTGTAATACATCATTCAGCATCACATGAAACAACTACTGGGGAGAATCCCTTCTCACTAAGGTATAGTACTGCATACGTTAAGATGTAATCTGACTATACTTTTCCTTTAAAAAGTGTGAAGACGAAAAAATTCTAAATAGTAATTCACATTTCAATACTGTGAGCTTTTAAAATGTTTAAGTCTGATGAATTTTGATTTAAGGGACATTTTTACATCTTTATTTCTTAATGCATAAATGACTGGATTGAGGACAGGTGTAATGATTGTGTACAGGACAGCAGTCTGTCTGTCCTGCTCCAAACTATCATTAGTAGCAGGCCTCAGAAATCTGGTTGTGAGAGGTCCAAAGTAAAGCAGGACAACAATGAGGTGAGATGTACAGGTGGAAAAGGCTTTGCGCCTCTCTTGAGTAGAGCGGATTTTTAAGAGGTGAACACCAATAAAAGCATAGGAAAGAAAAATAAGAAAAAATGTAGCGACAGCTATGAATCCAGTAATTAAGGTAACCAGGTATTCATTCAGGCTAGTGTCAGTGCATGCTAGTTTGAGAAGTGGTTTTACATCACAGAAGAAATGACTAATATGGTTCAAGTTACAAAATGGCAACTTGGATGTTAGAATTGTATGTGTCAGGGAATAAGCGAAACTTACAACCCAACAACAGATGATCAGCTCAAGACAAACATATTTTGCCATAATTATGTTATATCGCAGGGGGTTACATATTGCTACGTATCTGTCATAGGACATGGAGGTAAGGAGTAAGGCTTCTGTACATCCAAAAAAGTGGAAAAAAAATATCTGCACTATGCAGTGCCTAATCAATATTTTTGAGACGTTTGTCACCAATCCAGACATCATTTTGGGGACTGTTGTAGATGAGTAGACTATGTCAAAAAAAGACAGGTTACCAAGGAAAAAATACATTGGAGTGTGAAGGTGTTTATCCAGAATAACCACTGCTAGAATACATATATTACCAATTAAAGTGAATAGGTAGAGAAACAGGAATAAAACAAACAGAACAACCCGTAAATAGGGAATATTAGTCACTGGTAACAGAACAAACTCTGTTACTAATGTCTGATTTGTGTCTTCCATCCGTTAAATTAACAGGTACGCCTGGAATACTGAAAAATAAACACATTTTTACAATAGGACCTTTGTTAAAAATGAAGATTTTGATGAAATATTGTTGGATTGGGATGTATTTTTTTTTTTTGTATTTATTCATTTTTTATATAGCGCTACTATATTACGCTTACAATCTAGTTTCCCTACCCAGTCACACACACATAGACAGACACAGATGTATGTTTTTTGATTGTGGGAGGAACCCAGAGTGCCTGGATATACTGTAGGTTATTTGTGTAAACAGCTGAATGGTCTTTTTTGGTGTTTCTATCCACTGGATATCACATCACCGAGCCGAAGTACCTTTAAAGCGTTCGCTGATCTCCGAGTACAGGAGACCATTGAGCACATACCTGACTCGGCGAAGTGATGAGTAGCTTCGCAGGGTAACTTTGATCTTTCCTGAATTACCCCTTATAAGTGTCAGGACCATCTCTACAGGGACTTTTTAGCCAGGCTTAGGCATATGAGCACTTGTGGTCAAAAAATGTGGTCATCATAACGCCTTTATAAATATCAAATAATATCAATGTCAACAATATTAATATTTTAGCACCTACTAAAATGATTTTATTAGCTTTAAAACAGGCCTTTTTTGTATTTTTACAAATATTTCATAAAAAGGTATAAAATAATGACATCTTATAAAGCACAGGTGGCACAAATTCCCTATAGTCTTCCTTAACTCTTTCTATTTCCACTTTAACATAAATTTGGCCATGGATGGAACTGGTTTGAAATGTATTTACTGCTATCTAATCATTTTTTTTTTCAATTCAACAATAGGAACTACTCCCTAATGTTCTATTTAACCACATAACAGTTTAAGTATATTGGGGCATAAACTCTATGGGGGTAATTCAGCAAGGTGCGAACTCACCTTGCAATCCTTCGATACACCTCTCCGAGACTGTTACACGCTTGCTTCTCTCCTACACGCGGACATCACCGAACTCTTTAAAGGTACTTTGTCTCACCTCGCAACCACTTGAGTCGCGTCGCCAAGACTGGAATACCTTTAAAGCGTTCGATGATGTTCGTGTGTAGAAGAGAAGCAATCACATTACAGTCTCGGTGAATCGAAGGATCACAAGGTGAGTTTGCACATTTCTGAATTAACTCCTACATCAGTGATGCCCAACCTATGGCCCACGGGCCATATCCAGCCTGCAACAAGGTGCTATCCGGCCCTTGAAGCTTCTGCCCACAGTGCAGGAAATTGGCAACAGTTAAGAGGACCTGGTCAGATTATTACAGAACAGGATGTCAGGTCAGTAATATGCTGTTTGCAGTATCTCGCAATTGGGTGGACTGCTTCCCCGCATTGTTAAGACCCTCGGCACTGGCTGTTGATTTATATGGCCCTAAGGCCAAAAAAGGTTGGGTAACACTGCTGTATATGATGTCAAATTTCATGTCATAGGGATCCAGATACATATGACTCCAGTCCCTAACAAAGGATATGAGTTTGTTGGGAATAGATTTATTTGTGGCTTAGCAAATTCATAACCTGTTGTTATAAAGGAAACAGGATTTTGTCAGTAACTAAACATAATGTAGTAACTTAACTAATAGAGTACCTAACTAGAGGGAGGGAGGGGTAACCACTGGACCAAATATTATCCAACAGACTTGATACAATAACAATGGTGCACGTTGGGGGCACCTAGGAGATAGTTGATATAGTATCATACATTTCACTTCTCATTAAATTTTTTTTTTGTAAATTGGTCACAAAAATAATGGACTTTGGAAAGGCAAAATTCTACCACCTTTAGATACCCTAACTTCATTGACTAGGACAATGTTCTCAAAAATAAAACTACAGGCACTAAATAGGATATTTTTGACAGCATTGATATACATGTTGTGAAAGGCATTGTATACACTATACAATAGAGCTTATGGGAATACGAATGTGGATGCAAATTTATAGGGGGCCAATTAATAGCACAAATAAAACATTTGAACTGAATTAAAGAAGCACTTAAAAGTTAAAAGGAACCAAATGAATTATGTGGAAAATAGATAAAACAGCAAAGCTGGAGACAGAGAGAAATATAGAGGATAAAGATATAGGGGGTCATTCACTAAGGTCCAAATTGTTGCGTATAGGTGCGAATTCGCCAGATAAAGACAGTCACAATAGGCTGCTACTGTCGCAGTTGCATCTAAACAGTCGCGACTTTATTATGGGAAAATTGTCACAATCTTAACATTAAAAAATTGTTGCGACTTTACAATGGGGAAATTGTAGTGGATTTTCTATGGGAATCCGCTGTTTGAGAATTCGACAGTCTAATTCGCACCTTAGTGAATAACCCCCAATAAAATAAAGAGGGTAAAGCGCACACTAAAATGTTCTTTAAATGTGTAAGTAGCAAAAGGTTAAAATTGGAGCGTAGACTTCTTTGTAAATAATAAGGCAGTAATATTGTGGAAGGAGATAGAGAAAAAGCCAATGTGTTTTTTTTTTAATTGTATTCAGAGGTAAATGAAATATCAGATAAAATGTAGACAGATAACTCTCTATTAAATGTCACCTGTTTAACCCATGATAAAGTGCAGCTGCATCTTCCATAGATTTAAAAGGATGAATCACCCAGCTTGTTCCACATTGCAAATACTCCCTTGTTCTATGGTAGTTAAAGGAACAGTAACACCAAACAGTGAAAATGCGTCAAATGCATTTATAATTACACTATATTCACTCTGTTCTTCAGAATATTCTAAACTGTGTCTATAAACTAAGATATTTAGCTTATTATCTTTACACACTGAGTTTTAGGCCTCAATTCCTGAATATCTATTATCTAAAGCGCCAAAGAAATCAGTCGGATTGGGTTGGGTCTGTTCTGATAAAAACAGATACAAAACAATTCAATTCATAAATGTAACTTTAAAAATAACATATTTACCAGTGTTATATTTGAATTACTGACATTCAAATCTAAACTGGATTTTTTTTCTTTTTGAGTGTTACTTTCCCTTTAAACAACCTCATAGATATACCTTTATTTCTAAAGACACTGTAATGAGATGGTTTGTTCCACAGGACTCTCACATAGAAAATGTGGTGGCAAAGGGGTCAATAAACGAGCCTGGAAACTATAGGCCTGTAAATGTAACTTCCATTGTGGGTAAAATGTTTGAAGATGTTTAAAGAGACGGTAACAGCTGTTAACACAATACTCACTTTTTATTTTTCTAGCTTAAAAATGTTTCTGTTTTCACATTACAATGAAAAACTTTATTGGATTTAATAAATGAACAATTCACGAAATTGCACTTGAAAATATAAAGGCAGCAGCCATTTATTTCATACAATGCATTTATCTTTTATTATTGTTGATCTGAAAGCATAATCTCTTATTTTTTTCTTTTCCTTGACAATTTCATCAATGAACCATTAGGATTACATCGTTATAATGGAATCCTTTCTATAAAACAAAAATTCTTATGGCATAGTCTAACTGTGTAATCAATCTCAGTGAATAAAAAATGTATAAACAAATGAAAACTGAGAAAATATAAAAATGTTTGTAAGAAAAAAGACATCATTTGGATCTTATTTACAAAAGTCACATAAAAGTCCTTATTTATATCTATTCCCCAGTACTCCAAGTCTGCTTATTCAAACTCTGCATTGTTGCATATTTGCATCCAATCTGGACGCTTGTCAGGCAGAGTATTCTCCATTTGGTCATGGAGTTCTTTAGAATACTCTGCCTGACAACATGAACTAAGGACAAGATGACATAACAAGGGATGAAATATTTAATAAAGTTACTGGGACAATGTAAGACTGATGACACTGCACTTCACTACACACACTACTACTGTTCCTCTGACTACACTTCTGGCTACATCAGTAACTATTTGCTTGTTTGCCGTAGTTTCATGGATAAGGAATAATGAATTTGAACCTTTCATGCAAATTCACCTTAACAGTAGAATTAACACATTGAAGAATAAGCCCATATGATCAGTGTGTACCAGTATGTGGGTAGAGCAGATATTGCTATAGTAGACCCAGATAGCTCAGAAAATCAGGAGGATTCATACATTTGGTACTGAGTGATGTAGCTGGGCAGTTTAATATATATTATATACAACGGGTAAATAAACATGTAGAAAATAGTTAACAATCAAGACTTTTCATTTATCACCTATTACCTTGAGATTAATAAGTGAAGTTTCTGTTAATGCAGCAGACTGATATGTTTGGGAAGGGCCCCTCTAATACATGTGTTATGTGTAACGGTAGATATTTTATAGTATGCTAGCTAAAAACTGTTGGGAATTCTTCATTCCTCACCTACTAGTGTACATACCTCATGGGAATCTGCTGCTAAGATGTTAAATTCTGCACTGGGGATAGTTTATTTTCCTAATGTAATGACCTAGACATTTCAGTAAAAATTATCATGGAATAAATGTTTCAGGGAATTACAATTCTAAAGAAAAGACCTGTTGAAAGGAATTAATATGGGACATACTATATATAACTATATAGAAAACATCTGAATATAATAAATAGACAAATCACATTAGGAGACATTGGTAAAAGGTGAATACAAATTTGGCTAGTTTATTGTCAGAAATTTGGTGCTAAATAGCACTATTTTAATAATCACCAATATCAAAATTTATACAGTACATTTCCTTAAGACCTTATCTATAGTCAAAAAAAGTGATCGGCAAGTCAATGGTGGTGAAAATTTTCATTATTCTCCTCGGAGATGGTCCTACAATTTATCCGAAATCTGATTAGTTTCCCAATCGAAAGAGATTGGCGATATTGATTGAAAATGGAAAGGAACTCCTAAAGTGCAATGTATGGAGGTTTTAATGCATCAATATTTATCAATATACCTGTAGATTTTCTTGTTATAGGTAAATCTTATATAAATCAGTTGAATCAAAAAACTGCAACAAAAAATGATGGCGATAACGCAACTAATAGCGGCGAAACTGATCAAAGAGGTTGAATGACTTTTACTAATATCCTCTATAAAATACAAGAGATCTGCACAGCATATAAAGCATAATGTTTAAGGACTACATAAAAAAAAAGTAAATAAGATTTCATACTCAAAGTTAATTAGACTTATTGGGAGGTTAATAATTAATAGAAGTATCCCATACTTCAATATGCTAGTCTTTGCTCCTTTACTGTAGTATACACTCATTTAGTGGTGATCCTAGTTAGGCATCCAATAGGGCAGTGGTCCCCAAAATGCCAGGCGGTGGACCACTGCCGGTCTTCTGGCCCTTCGGCACTGGGCCACCTGATGATGACATGTGCAAGCAAAGTGTGTCACCATCATGTCTCCATCAGCATGTATTGTATCTGGACCGCGAGAGGACTGGCGCAGGAGCGAGTGGGACAGGTGAGTAATCCTCCTTGCATTCAACAATCTCTGTGATGTGATGAACCCGTGACCAATTCTGACGCTTACTCCAGTCACGGACTTACGGATCTCTTTGCATCAATTTGCGTGCATGTGCACAGGTAATTCAGCTATTCAGCATGCGATGGAATCTGTCGAAGGGGCGAATTCTGCAGGACGTTCTGCTCCGAATTCACCTGTTTGCCTTCGCCACAAAAGAGTGGCAAATTAAGAGGTTTTATGACAGGGCTCCAGTGTTGCATAAGGCGACTATTCTTTCAAAACTAACAATGGCGATTGCGACTAACTTAGTTTACTATTAAACATGAACTAGGCACAAGGTGACATATAAAAATAAGTATTATTCCCTTATATACAGTTAGTAGGATATGATGAGACTGACATCACTGCCCTTCACTGGAGGAATTCTCCTCACTCTGCATGACTTCTCATCCTACTATTGTGCAACTGACTACTATGTATGTGACGGTGTCTGTTGCTGTCCACTGCTTCATGAATAAGAAGTGAATTCCCAACTTCCTAATCGTATTGACATGAACAGACACAGAGTCACTCTGCAAAGTGAATTTGGACTTTGATGAATAACCCCCTGAGCTGCCTTGTACTAACTTTCCTGAAGAAAGTGAATTTTAATACCCTGTTTCTCCAAAAATAAGACCTAGCGCAATTTTTTTCCAAGCTGTAGGGTTTCACTCAAAGGTTTCAGCAGTCTTGGGGTACAAACATACTGCAAACAGTGCCTTTCTGGAAGGTTCGGCTTTATTTACACACAAAAATTGAACTTAAATACAGCCTTACTTGGCAAAACAAAAAAAAAAACAGTTCAGGTTTTCCACACCAACTTATAACTTCCCCCCTTTCCAGGAATCCCTCTCCTTTAGGGTCTCAAGGGTCTTTTTAGTCCAGCCACACTATAGTGCTTTCTTAGTCTGTTTCGAAATGAACCCCACCCACAGGATTTTTCCACTTGCCTTTTAACACTGTTCTATTCTACAGCTGGAGCCAATCTTAAGAACTGGGAGGTGCTCCAGCCATATGAACAGAGTGTGGGGGAAACATATCTTCCCTCCCACAGCACACCTTGATATCCACTACAAAGCTTAGAAATATAAGGCCTACTCTGAAAATAAGAGCTAGCTGCAGTAAAATACAAGAAAGATACCATACTAGTATTGTCTCCCAAAAATAAGACATCCCCCAAAAATAAGACCTAGTGCATCTTTAGGAGCATTAACATAAGACACTGTCTTATTTTCAGGGAAACATGGTATGTATCAGAAGGGGGACCATGCTCAGTTAGTGAACATAGCCCTTGATTTAAGGATGAGGGGCTAGAATTCATTCAATTTTATTGAGAAACTGAGTACTCTGGCATCCTTAAGGCAAGATGATTTGCATACTTAGCGGGTGTTTTTGCTAGTCATACTCTGACTGCCACCTAGAATGCCAGACAACTTATGACTTTACCTCATATACTTAGAATATTGTAGGGAATTGCTCAAGTGCTGGAGCAGTCTTTAGGGTTTAACACCAACAAACAGTAAGTTTCTTCTGTATTCAAATGTTTAATAATGGAAAAACAAATTTTACACAGTCTTTCTTTGGTAAAATAACAGTCACTTCACAAATAGCAATTTTCCACTTAAAACTCCTTGGTCAAAAAAACACAGTGGGTAACTGCCCCCCCCCCCCCCCCCCCCCCCCCCCCCCCCCCCCATACAGGTTTGTTAACCAAAATGCAGAATACCTTCCCTTCTCCTGGGTTGTTTCCTTGGGGTTTCACAGGGCTGCAAAGTCAACTGATATAGCAGAGACTTTCAACATTAATCCCAGTTTTTTCTCTCACAACACTCTCCAGCCTCTGCCATAGAAAATCACTTCCTGACTCCCAACTCCACCCCCAACTGGCTCTCCCAGCTCCACCCCCAACTGGCTCTCCCAGCTCCACCCCCAACTGGCTCTCCTAGCAGGCTCTAAGCTGCAGCTGGGGAGACTTGCAAAATGTGACATGAACTCCAGCAGTATATCTTCATAATTGGGACAAACTACCTCCCCTCAAATACAACACCCTCACAATATATATTGAAAATATAAGAACAAATATTGGTGGAAAAAAGCAAAGGCAGGGCTGTCACTTCATAATATTAAAACATTAGATTTCTTTCATTTTCATATATTACCTTAATTTTCTGCTAAAAAATGTCACTTTTACTTTCTTTAGGAAACTAGCAAGGCAGCACTGAGAGACTATAAAAATGCAGAAAAACAGGAAAGTAGTACAGGTGGGAGGAGTAGGATGTAGCATCAGGGGTTGCACCACTGTGTACTGTGTAGGGCATTGCTCAGTTGCAGAACAGCCTTTATTGAATAATTCACATTGAACAGTGACTTTTCAGTAACAGTCCAGCTTTTATTTTTCAAAAGGTAAGCACACTCTTTAAACAGAACCTATCTGGACATGGTTTAAACAAAACTTGGAATGGTTCTTTTAAAACATAACAGTGTTTTTCTGTCCATGGTTCAACCATAAACTGGGAAAAAAACTTTTCCCTTACAATACCTAGGGATTTTCAAAAACAAACTTGCAGCAGGATCCTTAACAGAAATCTCTCTCCTTTGCAAACACAAAAACCCCACCCAAGGGCTTTTCCTACCTGCCTTTTAAAGCAGGTTTAACCTGCATCCGGGACTAATTTTAAAAACTGAGTTGTTTTCCAGCCATAGGAACAGATAGTTGGGGAACCATACCTTCCCTCATACAGCACACCGCTACAACTGCTACAACTGATAACAGACAGAACCTAAGGCACAGAGTCTAAGGCACACCCAGTCTTCTCCTAGAGCCCCCATAAGGAGATTAGGATTTGACTGTGGTGCTATTCCCAGGTCGTGGCCCCTAGGACTGCTGTGTACAAGTGGGTAGGTGAAGCACCACAGCCAAGTATAGTCAGTAAACGTAGCTAAGGTCAGGACTCACACCAGATGGTCATAGTGAAAAAACAAGACCGAGGGTTGGAGCAAGCAGAGTTCAGGCGTAAACAGATCACAGGCAAAAGTCATACACAGAGAATCCGGAACAACAATAAGCATACCCAGGAACATAAGATGAGTTGTATAATTGGGCACCCGCATTGGCATCTGTCTGGTTTAAATAGGCACCCAGGCAGGAATGTGTCTGTGATGCAATGCCATGACTACGTCTGCTTACGCCACACATCAGAGGGATTTAGGTGCCAAAGAGCTATGATGCCCACGATCAATCTGCCTTGGCAAAGATGATGATCGTGATGGACATTGTAGAGGAGCATGGATAAGTATGACTCCTAACACTCTGCTCCAAGTGCTTGTTTTTTCTTCAATTGCTATGAAAATTCAGCAAAATAGATAAGCCTAAACCTGTCATTTTAACACTTTGCTTTACTTAATAGTAGGTGATAGTGTCTCTTTAAAGTAATACAAATCAGAAACTTAAATTTAACAATAACATTTTTATACATGCTAAACACATTTTCAAACCACATGGTATTTTTTCTTTTGGAAAAAAGTTATATAAAATTATATAAAGTAACAATCCACTAATGCAAAATTCGTCCCTAGACTATCAACATTCTCAAAAATTTGTTTCAACAAACTTTCTACTCACAAGGCACAAGAATAGCCCAAACAGGAAGTCTATCATGAGACACAAAGCACAATTATAGCCCAAACAAGAAGTCTATCATGAGACACAAGACACAATTATAGCCCAAACAAGAAGTCTACCATTAGATCTACTTTTCAATTCAATGTTCTAGGAGCAGAGACAATATTAGTATCATGTTCAATTGTATGATATAATCTGGTTCTGTAAACGTGTCCTCTCAGATCCAGATCAATTACAAGGTTTACAAAGCAGGTTTAAAATGCAAATGTTAAAATGTGTTAACACAGAAATTGCCACTTAGTAAAGTAGAATGTGTACTTTTTGTTGTGTACTTTTTAAAATCATTATCTTCACTAAAACTCTAGCAACTCCTCCCATGTAGATTATAAGATCTAAGGACTTTCAACCTCTTGTGTCAACAACAACCTGGTACTTAGGGTGAAAATTAATAAAATCAAAAAGACCCGATTTCATATGTTTCTTGTGGTAAATATCGATCAATATTTACCAATAGAAACTTTTCGATCAAATTTTTTGCTGAAAAGGTAGCCATTCTTTACATTAGTAGTATGGCTTCCTTTTCATTGAAAAAAAAACTCAACGGATAAACTCCATTGTTAAGTTGTGACCACGACTATATTTCCATAGTTAAAATGGTGACTGCGACAATATTCTCATTATAAAGCTGAGTTTACAACAGTAGCAGTCTTGTTTTTCTTCCTGCATCCATTCATTTCAAAGACCGATAAGAACGGGTGTCTTTGTTTCTGTTTTAAATACAGAAGGTTCTGGATTTTTCTTCGTTAAAAAGAAAGACGGTTCTCTGAGACCATGTATTGATAACAGAGGTCTAAATAAGATCACCAAGAAGAATAGTTATCCGTTGCCCTTGATCTCAGAACTTTTTGATCACATTAGAGGGGTGACAATATTCACCAAATTGGATCTACAATAACCTCACTCGTATACGTAAAGATGACGAATGGAAAACAGCATTTAATACCCAGGATGGGCACTACGAATATCTTGTAATGCCTTTCGGCTTTTGCAATGCCCCAGCTGTATTTCAACATTTTGTACATTAGATTTTTCGTGACCTTCTTTACCAGTTTGTATTGGTTTACTTGGATGACATTTTGATATTCTCCAAGGATCTTTCCTCTCATTGTAAGAACGTTCAACAAGTGCTGCAATGTTTACGAGAGAATTCCCTTTATGCCAAGATTGAGAAATGCTCTTTTGAATAATCGGAACTATCTTTTTGGGTTATATCATCTCGGCCCATGGACTTAAGATGGATCCAGCCAAAGTTTCAGCAGTACTTGACTGGCCTCAACCAGTGGGTCTGAAAGCTCTTCAAAGGTTTTTAGTATTTTCTAATTATTAAAGGCAGTTTAATCAGAACTATTCCCAAGTGGTAGCTCCATTGACTTCTTTGACTCGCAAAGGTGCTAATACGAGAGTTTGGCCACAAGAAACTATTAGGGCTTTTGAGCAACTGAAAGCTTCCTTCTCCACTGCTCCCATTCTTCGTCATCCAGAGATTCTTAAGAAATTTTATTTAGAAGTGGATGCTTCTTCTGTGGGAGTAGGTGCAGTTCTCACAATTATCGGCATCTAAAAAGCTTTTACCATGTGGGTTTTTCTTCAGGAAATTTTCACAGACTGAGAAAAACTATACCATTGGAGACCGTAAATTATTGGCCGTGAAATTGGCACTAGGGAACTAGTGATATTTGTTGGAGGGCGCCTTATTTCCAATTACTATTTTTACAGATCATAAGAACCTGCAGTACTTGCAAACTGCCCGCTGTTTGAATCCTAGACAAGCAAGGTGGTCTCTCTTTTTTTCTTGATTCAATTTCATCCTCACTTTTCACTCAGGAGGGAAGAACCATAAGGCAGATGCCTTGTCTCACGTTTTTGACTGTGAGGATTTGGAGATTAAAGAACCAATGCCAATTATCAACCCGCAGTGTTTTGTGGGTCCTGTGAATCTCCACAGTGTGCAAGCAAAGGATAAGACCTTTGTGCCTAAGGCTAAACGACTTTCCATCTTAAAATGCACTCATTCTTCTCGTTTGTCGGGTCATCCCAATATCAAAAGGACAACAAAACTTACCTCTTATTGTTGGCCTCAATGGAAATCCTCTGTCAAAGACTTTGTTAATGCTTGTACTACCTTTGCACAAGTTAATGTTCCTCGTAAGGCTCCGGCAGGAGCACTTCTTCCTTTGCAGATTCCCGAGAGACCTTGGTCCAATATTAGTATGGATTTTATTACTGATTTACCGCCATCTCAAGGCTGTTCTGTAATTTGGGTTGTGGTAGACCGCTTTTCTAAAATGGCACATTTTATTGCTCTGAAGTCTTTGCCATCTGCTCCTTGATTGTCCCAAGTCTTCTTTAGGGAAATTTTTCACCTCCACGGACTTCCCAAGCACATTGTTTCAGATCTGGGAGTCCAATTTGCTTCTAAATTTTGGAGAGCCTTATGTAGGTGATTAGGCATTAATTTGGTATGCTAGACTAAACAATGTCATTTTCCAGTGACGGGTGAACTTTAAAAGCATAATTAAAGTCTATTCAGAGTGAATAATTTCTTTGATATGCTGATAATTTACGTGATCTGGTGAGCAGTTAGCACAAACCCATGCTGATTCACAGTTATGAACCCACTATATCAGTGCTTTGGTAGTGTTTCTTTTCAATTTGGTACATTGCACAGAGTCATACTATTCTGGGATGTTTAGTTCTTCCTTGAATATATGCTACTGTATATATCATTGATATGACACTATATACTGCTTTTTTGCACTTTTCTTTTTTACACAGGTTGTTTCATTCAATTGTTTTATTGGGGTTGGAGAATACTCCATATTTGGAAGAAGAGCTGCAATTTATTCACAAAAAAGAAAAAAAATTTCTGAGGACACTGACTTTTAATTTTAGCGCTGCAATGTTTTGTTTTTGGCAATGTTAACATGAAAAAATTTTTGCGCCTTTACAATGGGGAAATTGTCGCAGATTTGCTATGGGAATCCATTGCTTGCGAATTAGTCTGATTTGCACCTTAGTGAATAACCCCCATGGTTTCTGTGAACTTGGGTGATTGAGGTAGTTGAAAAAGTTAAAAAAAGAAGTGCAGATTACTTTGGGTTCAAAAATGTTTTATTATGATAAACCCAACTCAACTCAACTCGACTCTGTATCTTATGCTAGTTAATTAACCCAGTGATAATTGAAAGGCATCCCTGAAAGGATTGTATTCTTTATCACAGTCTTCTTCACTGTATATTCCAGCTCAGCTGTTATCAACAACCCCTATTCTCACAGGGCAAATTCTCCCTAGAGTGTTGGTGCAACTCTTCATTATAAAATCACAGCTCAGACCATACACCTCATTTTACAATTGTGGGTTCCAGTTGGGCTTAAACGAAACATTGCCGCAGGTAATTTATTTTATTCTGGATTATTATTATTAATCAAATGCATATTATTATAAATACATAAAAAAAAACATTAGAAACATATGTGGTGCATTTTTAATTTTTTTCCTACAGGTTTTGTTGAGATTCATGAACAAAATGCATTAATTAATAATTAATAAATTAAATAGATAGACGCATGCAATTTATGATATGATAATCAAGGCATTATTCATCCTAAATATTCACTTTTGAAGGACTTGCATCTTCAAGAATGTTCGAGTAAATCTGAAAATGGGGGGTTATTCTCTAAAGTCTAAATTGTCGCATAAAGATGTGAATACACCAGCTAAAGTCTGTCACAATAGACAGCTACTCTCGCAGTCACATCTTTATAATGAGAATATTGTCGCGGCTGCAACTTTACAATGGGAAAATTGTTGCAGTGTCGGATTTGCTATGGGAATCCGCTGTTTGAGAATTTGACAGTCGAATTCAGACTTTAGAGAATAACCCCCTTAACATGACGAAAGCCAGAATGAGATGTATTAATAAGAAGCAAACAAATTATAACTGATGCAAATATATAATATAGTTTGTATACTATAGGTTATATAAACAGAAAAATTAGAAATTACAACATAGAGGAGGACTGTCATATTTGAAACTTACATCCTTAGTTATTATTGCAGGTTTCATACAA
>WMED01009463.1:0-16296 GCA_019650415.1 Pipa parva | reverse complement strand
TCAAAGTTCTGTCCCTTTCCCTGATTTGCTTATTGTCAGGACCCCCCACGTTTCTAGTCCCCAACACTGTGGCGCAGTTGTCGCTCTCATCACCTAATTGCCCCCCATGCCCTGTGTAGCTCTGAACCCAGCCCTCTCCCCTTGTGTCCAGTTGCGTAATAAGCTTCCTCAGGAAATTTCCCATTTCTGGGTTCAATTCCAGCCTGGACTTCATCTGCATGGAGTTTGTATGTTCTCCCCGCACTTGCATGGGTTTCCTCCGGGCACTCCGGTTTTCTCCCACAATCTAAAAACATTAATCTGTGTCTGTCTGTGTGTGTGAATGAATAGGGAAACTAGATTGTAAGCTCCATGTGGCAGGGACTGAAGTGAATGGTGAATCTCTGTAAAGTGTTGCATAATATATCAGGCCTATATAAATTAATAAAATACAAATACAATACAAATACATTTTGCTACTGCATGCCAGTTCCTCCACTTTCCTCTGGACCCCCTTGAACACTCACTGGAGGGTGTATCCGCAAGCCATGTCTCCACTGCAGGTGGGTTGGAAGTGGCTGCAGTCATGAACTCTGCTTCCTACTGTGGTGTTTCTGAATTGGTGGAGAGTGGCTGTGTCCCCTAAGGCTGTGGAAACCATAGGGAAGTAAAACTGGCTGTCCACATGGCTTCCTCTCCATGTAGCCATCCCTGAAGGGCTGCTCCTCTTGCTTCCCATGGTGTTCTTTGAACCTGTTCCTCTGTGGATAGGCCTGCTTGTTCCTGGCGTGGTCTCATTCTCCCACTCATTGATGCACTGTTGGAGCAAACGTGTGCCCTTTTTTGCAGCAGCTCCCTTAATTTGTTCAATCAGCTACTTTAGGTGAGCCATGCTGTCGCTTTCTCTCCCTACTTTAACTTTTATTTTTGTCTTCCTAACTCCTTTACCACTTAAGATGAAATTTATTAAAGTCGGAAAGATCTTGTATGAAATCTCAGGAGAACAAAATGAGATTTTTCTCGGTGAAGTTGGAAAGACTGCTGGTCTTTCTGACTTTAATAAATTTTGCCCTAGGGTAGTGCTGCTTGCTTCTCCCTAAACTGACCCTGCTACTTCCTTTTCTAACACTATAAGAGCGAAATTTATCAAACTCGGAAAAGCTTGTTTCAGCATTTCTGAGTTTAATTGCGAGAACACCCTGAAGTTTCTCATGGTAAGTATTGAGAAATTTGCTTCATTCGATACTTGCCATGAGAAACTTTTTCTATTGAATTTATCCATGGAAAGGGTATCCATACTGTGTAGCTACCTTTCCATGGATATATTCAATAGAAAAAGTTTCTCACAGCAGGTACCGATTGAAGCAAATCTTGCGAAACTTACCGCAAGAAACTTCAGGGTGTTCTCATGATTATTAAACTCAGAAAAGCAAAAGCAAGCTTTTCTGAGTTTAATAAATTTTGCCTATATCTCTCCTAACTCCCCCTACTCCTCTCCTGTTGACCTACCCCCAAGTGAATCACCCTATCCCCTTTGTTCCTCTGTTCCGGGGATGTCTTTTCTTCCTTGTAGTTGCAGCCATATTTTATCTGTTACATAAACAAACCCCTCCCCAAGATCCATTGTTTACTATAAAACTTTAGATAATACATATTGAAGAAGTGCCCCAGAAAGAAAGAGAGACAACACAAAGCAATAAAAAATGGAAATTCAAATTCAAAAATGACATTTTTACAAGTAGTGATACAAATAAATGCTATGACAATGCAAGCAGCAATTTTCTTTCTCTGTTGTTACCTTTAAATCTAAAAGTTTCATACATAGAGCAAATGAGATCATAATTTTGTACATGTATCAGTCCTATATTTGGAAATATTGTTGATTTCTTGAGTAATTTGGTGTGAGAATACTCAAAACCTTTTCCAATTCCTAGCTACTAAAGAGTAAATAAAGGTAGACAAATTTGTGCATGATTTGACCAGTTTAGGTCTGTAGAAAAACATTATACACCTGTGGACTTGGGTTTTAATCTGATAAAATGTGCCTGATACACCATCTTACATAACCATCCCTTCACTTCTACAAATTCTATTAGTGTTTCACCATATTTCTCCCAACTGTGCCAATGTATATAAAATGTGTACAAATGGGCTTGTTTTGTGCTATTAAAAAGTGCTTCATTTGTGTCAAATAGTACATACAGTTTGTGGGCTTAGTAGTGATTACCTGATGCCTCTCCCTTGCACAAAGAACCACGACACGAGATAGCACAACCCCATTTTAAGTGCCTTTTCTCTGTAGCTAATCTTATAATTCTCTCTACTTTAAGCACATTCCAGTTTGATGTGCAGAAACTGAGCAGTTTGGCAGGAGGTACAAAGTACAAATCTTCTACTGACATATCCAGCTTCTAGAAAATAAATATTGTTCACCAAACTGCCAACTCTTCCTATTCACTAAATTCTAAATTGTTGCGTATAGGTGTGAAATCGCCAACTAAAGTTAGTCTCCATAGATGGATGCTGTAGCAGTCGCATCTTTATAATGAGAATATAGTCGCAGTCACAACTTTACAATAGGGAAACTGTCACAATCACGGATTTGCTATGGGAATCCACTGTTTGAGAATTTGACAGGCGAATTCGCACCTTAGTGAATAACCCCTTAATTTTTTCTTAATAAGATGTTTCTTTGTACTAGAGATGAACAGGCCAATCAGCCCACCAAACAATGGAAGGTTTGTCCATCTAATGCAATGCAATGCATTGACCCAGAAAAGTGTTACATACTTATATTGCAAGTGAACAACAATAAAACACATGCAGCCTATGCCCAAGTTACCAGTAACATAGGAGTCACCGATAAACCTGTAAAGCCAAGGAGACAGCAACAAATTTGTGGAAGTCAAAATCTCACATGCTCAAGCGAACAATTTAGTTGAAAAGCATAGTAAACACTTAAAAATCCAAATTACTAGCAACAAACCAATTTAAAACCAAATTCCTATGGACCTCTTCTGTTTAAATGCAAGTAACTTTGTGTAGTGGAGTAGGGAGGAATTTATGGTTAAGAAGGTCAAGGTTGACCTTCACCTAATAGTAGTGGAGAGCATAGGTCAGAATCAAGGAGACTAAGGGGGGAATTCACGATTGTACGAAGTGAGCTCTGAATCCTTCGGCCCACTTCGCACTGACTGATATGCGCTCGCTGATGTCCTGCATGTGGACATCAATGAGCGCTTTAAAGGGATTTCAGTCTCAGCGCGAACAAGACTTGCCTCACCGAGACTGGAACCCCTTTAATGCACTCGCTGATGTCCGCGTGCAGGACATCAGCCAGCGCATATCAGTCTGTGCGAAGTGAGCCGAAGGCTTCGGAGCTCACTTCACACTATCGTGAATTCCCCCCTAACTCCCTTCCATAGACCAACTTGTGGACATCAGGTGTTTTCTTACAGTCACTGATTAAAATCAAAGTGTCGCAGTTTGTAGGCATTTGTGGTAAGGCACCTACTAGGCATTGTCTATTTAATAGGGGAATTTTCATGTAAGAATCAGATGTGGACATGACTAGTTTCATAGATTTTTCTGTTTGGATGTTGGTTTGAAGACTGATAATTATCCATGCATAATACATAAGTTAAAGTGGGCTTATTAGCCTCTATGTACTACTGAGTGCTGGAAGGATTCAGGAGCTTCATTCTACTTGAAGTGAAACTTAAGAAGGCAGATGAGAAATGATTTCTTGAACACCTACGAAAGTAAACTGTCTTGCCAAAATGAATTTTCCACACTCAATGACAATTTACGCATAGGGTAGCATAGACAATGTTGTTATTTGCTAAAGTGCATATTGTCTTAGTGATGTAGCAAATGATCACTAATACATAGTCAGGTGAGTAGGAATAGTGACATATTGTAGCAAGTTTGTAAATAGGTGTTAGATCTGTTTAAGGGAGACAATGTCACCAAACTATCGCTTTCTTTGTTAGTGTTCTTTAATCATTTAGTCACCACATTTGTTGAGCCTTTTCAGTTTAATGGGTGCCAGAATAGTAGATGGAACTTTGACGTAAGCTCCAAATTTGTCACTTTCATTTGGTGAAGCTATATTGATGTATTACAGGTGTAATTTGCACTCTAAGATATGAATACCTCAAGTGTAGTTTCATTCTTATTTAATAGACCCAAAAGAGGTACCTATAGAAAATAAAGCAATTAAGTATTTACCAGATCTTAAGAATAAGAAAAATAAACAAAATTAGCCTTTAGTTCCCCTATGATGACACTGTGCAGTTGTGAATAAGGTGTCAGAAAGAAGTCAGTTTATTCCCACAGGTGAATAAACTCTTTGCTGGGGCTTCCTGTATGTTTGAGGAGTATCACATTAGAGTGGGTAGTTATTAACCCTGATTTGAATGTATGTACACAGCAAAACTCTACTATTTGTTTGTGAAGCTGTCAGGAGGATCTCTTTGAATAAGAAGGATTGTTTCACATCTGTGGTAGACCATGTTTGAGACTGGACTCTTCCTGTGCTGTAAGAGAACCCTTCAGAGCAATGGTCCCCAACCTTTTCTGGATCCGGGATCAGTTTCCCAATCCATCAAAGGTTTCATGGACTAGAGGGGAGGGTGGGTGGGGCAATTTTTGTTGCCAGCCGCATGATGGTGATGCACTTTCTGTGTGCGCATCACCACCATGTGGCCTGGTACCAAGGGGCCCACAGACCACTGCTGGTCCTAGCATTTGGGAACCCCTGCTACAAAGTACAGATACTGATATATGATACTGCTGCATGAATAGAACTGAATGGAGTATAAAAATAATTTGTATTCAGGTTTTTTATTACTTTAGTTAAAACAGTTAAAGGCACTTAGTCTAGATAATAGTTAAAGAATTCCATTACGTTACTGTAACCTATACTTTAGTCAACAGATGAGTGTAGGAAGAGATGACACTAGAATTTAAGGGCATTGTAATAGTGGTGATTCAGTTTACACATAAAACACCTGTTCATTAACTCACTTATACTGGTGTTAATCATACAGTCTTTACTGTCTATCCTGTCAGAGTAATGAGGAGAGATGTTCCACATTCAGGGAACGCAGGTATTTTTTTAGGTCTAGTAACCTTTAGAAACCAATCACCATTTGAAAGAAATGTTGCTATATATATTATTTACTTATTTTTACTGACTATGAAGTTGTAGTCATTTTCTTAACAGAAGTCACTCACTCATCTCTTACCTACTTTCTCTTAAACTCATTTCTTTGGAATCTCATGGCTTGAATCACAGGGTTGAAAATCCTGAAAAAGCAATTAGAAAGTGCAGGTGGCCAATAACTCTGTGAGGTTGCACACCTACATGGATCTGATTGGTTAATCTCAAACATTTCAGTTCATTTCCCAGTTTAAGATTCCAAACAGAGCCGCTAAAGAGGAAGTACATGAGAGAGAAGTAGCTTCTGCAAGAAATTGGTTGTAAATTGTAAAGTATAGAAATTACCAATAATATATAATGCCAACTTCAATTATTTAACAGTGACAAATAGACATACAAACAACTTGTAATTACTAAACTGTTGTTTTACTTTCTCTGGTCTAGATTAGATCAAAATCATTTGAGCAGATATCTGTTTTATTGCCTTTGGATAGTATATTGCCCTTGCTGATATATTTACCCCCTATTCCCTACAAAGGAAAGCTTCCTAAAGTAGCAACAACAACCAAAATTCAAATATGACTTTCTATGCCTATTGTAATTATCCTTTACCTCTAAGAAAAACATCATTCTTTACATACAGACCACATTTCCTATGTGCTAAGTTTGTTAATATTACGCAAGCACACACCTGAATTTACAGGGGTTTCCATCTGGGAGATATAGGGGTCAGATGTTCTCGCTAAGGGATTTGTATGTCCCAGCCCACCCTAAAGACAGTTGTGCATTTGAATAGTTGTTTGTTGATGGAATCTTATGTAGATAATTATGTAACATTACCAGTGATTGTTAGTACCTATTCACACACAAATCTGCTCTAGTCTTAACTTACTACTAAATTATGCAATACCAGTAATAGTAACTTAAACTGACCCATCCTCTTCATGGCTCCACCTTGGAACCTACTTCCATTCAACTAAGGCTATCACTATGCTCCTCGCTGGAATATCCTCTTCTGGATAAAGAGTAATGTACCATGACATCAGAGATTGTATCTCCTTCCATGTGATTTTCCTGTTAAATGTTCTCAGCTGGGGAGGGGGTTTATATAGTTTCTACAGGTCGGACTAATTACCATTCCTCCTCATTAAAGCAACATACAAAGAGTCAATGACATAACCTACTAGGAGGAGCCCTAGACATTTTCACTATACCTAGGGCCCATGCAAGAAATAAGCAAAACACTGACCTTATTCAATGTTAGGTTTGTTCTTTGCTCTATCTCTCTGCCTTACAAAGAAGGGAAATACTTAATTCCTTTTTTATATTACACAACATATTTCCAGCCCATATGTCTCTTTTTTAAGTTAAAGAGCCAGATGGGTTCAAATCATGTTGTCTAAACTAAAATAGAATTTATCAGGAGGAGCTAATGTTTTACCCAGGGCCTAACCCACACTGCTTCATTTTTCTTATTTTCTGAATAGAATAAAAAATATTTAACTATGACAACAAAGGTCACTAAGGAAGGAGCAGGGGAAGAGGTCAGTAGGGGAGAGCCACTGTGCCATCGGGGTTATTTACAGATGTAATAATATTTATATCCATTTCTTTCTTTTTACTGTTGAAGTTCTAAGTAATATGTCATGAATTTGTTTGGCAATGAATTTGGGTACTGAGCAACATGCATAAATAAGTAACATGGGTGTGCTAGTAAACAAAGGTTTGTTAATTGCAGTGTAACTGAAGGACATCTGGGATACCAAATAAGCAATGCATATTGTAATTTGTTGACCACTGGGCTACTGAGCCATGTTCAATGGAACAGACAAGCAAATGGGCAGTGCCTATCTACTTTAAACATCTGTGCTTTGTCTAAATTCATTCATACCTAGTGATCCTATTTCCATATATAGAACAGATTAACCCTTACTAATGTGCTTTAAAGCAGCAATATGACAGAAATAAGCAAGCAATCATAAACTGCCTGTGAACTACAATAACATTCTTAACACCAACAACATTCCTTTGAAAAGAACATAATTTGAATCAGTTTGGATAGTCTATTAAAAAGTGACACTTATCCTGTAAACTGCTATTTCCTGATTTTGGAATGAAACAAGAATAACTGTTTTAAGGCGGAATTTGGCTTCTGTAGCTTTGTGCACATGGGGATTTATTAATGCAGGAAGGAATTTAAAGACACAAGAGAGCTTAAAGGGACACTATAGTCTCAAAATAAAAATAGCATAGTGTACTTTTAATAAATAATGAAGAACAAGCCGATTCCCATTTTTTTATAATGTACCTGCATAATCAGTGATCTGGTGTGAGACACTGCCTCTTCCCCATCACTCCAAAGGTAATGGTTAGAGGCCACAGCACATGTGCAGTTGAAGCAAGCACAGTAAATCAGGCAATCATCCTCAGAGAGGGAGGCGATATAATCCTGGTCTCTTAGACCCACCCACTCCCTTCCCTTAACCAATTGAAACAGTGCTGCTAATGAGTGACAGCAGAAGGATGTGCTAGGGAAGGAATGTGTGTAGGAGTGAAGGAGCAGCTACATGATAGGATCCAGGGGAGGGGGATTGATAGGGAGAACAGCAACACAGTGTGGGACAGGGGAAGGGAGTGTGATCAGCTACACAGTATGAGGCAGGGGAAGGGAGGGGGTTCAGCTACACAAGATGGGACAGGGGAAGGGAGGGAGAGAGCAGCTACATCTTTTGGGGCAGAAAATGTGGAGCAGGTACACAGCATGAGGCAGGGAGGGAGGGGTAGCATCTAAACAGTATGGGGCGCGGAGGGGGAGATGCTACACAGTATGAGTGTGGGGCATGGGATAACTCACACCTTCAATGACAGGCATTCTGACACCTACACTGGGATTCATTCTCACACCATTTTCAAAACCATGCCTTCTTCAATCGGTGAAAATCAGCTACAAATATCAATCGATATTTACCAATCAAAAAGCAAGATTTACAGGGAATAAATTTGAAAAGGCAAAATTAGCCTTTTCCAGTTTAGTAAATTTCGCCCTTAGATATATTAGGTAGGATAGAGTGGTTGTGTAAGTCCACAGATGCAAAATAAATGAGAATTGCAATACTTGGTGATGTATTTTTTTCTTGGACTAACAGTCAGTTTAGATAGACAAGCTTCCAAGAGGTCTGACCTCCCTTTCTCAAATCTTTCTTTATCCAAACTGTTAGTCCAATAAAAAAGGTATCACCAAATATTACAATACTCCTTTTTTTTGCATCTGTGGACTAACAAAACTACTCTGTCCTACCTTATATAATGCAAAAGCATTATACAAATAGTCCAAATTACTGTTGGCAATTAAACTGTTCCTTATAACCTTAAATAATATAATTTAAAGTGTACCTGTGACCTCAAAGCTCTAATGCTAATTTAGGTTCTACTAATGAAATAAACATTTTTGTAAATATATATGTATTTTTAAAAAATGTACCTTTAAACAGTGTTTCTCTCTGTCATCTTCCCTGTCAGCCTGATTTTTCTTTCCTGAGTCAGGTGGGCAAGGCTAAATGATGATTGACATTATACCTCTTCCAATCAAGGGGGTAATTCAGCAAAGAGCGAACTTACCCTTCTATCCTTCGCATAAATACACAGAGAATTACCCCCTAAATCCTTGCTAGATCATGATTTAAGGGATCTGATTGGAGGAGCTATAATGTCAATCATTATTTAGCCCTGCCCACCCGAGACTCAGGAAATAAAAGCCGGGCTGACAGGAAAGATGACAGAGAGAAACACTGTATAAAGGTACATTTTTAAAATATATATATATATACAGTATATATATATTTACAAAAACATTTATTTCATTAGTAGAACCTAAATTAGTAGTTTTGTGGTGACAGGTGTACTTTAAATTTATCTAGTTACATAAACATTCCTGTTGCTGAGCTTCCCATAGTTTCTCTAAAACTATTTATACATTGACGCTTTATTCATTAAATATTACATTACGTTGTAAAACGTTGTTAGTTTTCTGTACTATAAGCCTCCTTCTCTGCTACTAAAGCTCTGCTGACAATCTGTTTATTTGTGGTAATCCTCTAAACCCAGTCTTGGTGCTTATAATACCCCTGTGTTTGCCACATGCCCATTGCAATTTACACACGCAAGCAAAGCAAGAAAGAATGTCACAGAACCGCTGAAGGGCTTCGCTGTGTGTATCAACATTACTGCAAACACATCAGGAAATCTTACTGCACCAATAAAATGTATTTAGGAATATAAATATGCTAACATTCTGGGGAGCAGAAATATGTTCATAATAAATCAAAGTTCCTCCTGTGCTATTTTATTCAGTCTGTTGTTTCTGATTTCTTTTAGATATGGAATGGAAGTTATTATGTTAAATATCTGAAAAGTGTGCTAAGAAGGAAAGATTCTAATACTAGGTTTGTTAACAACAACTTTCTTCTCTGTATTTGTGCTTCAAAACTTTACCTTTTTGTCTCATTTCACTCATGAAGTATAAAAAGAATTATTTCCTAGACTTTTGGCTACCCATCATGCCCCAGGGCCCTTTTAGCAGGCCCGAACTTTCTCCTCCCTTGCTGGCCTTCCGAGTGACATCAAATGTCATGTGACATTGGCCAGCAAAGGGGAGCCTCAGGTAGGCCCTCTCGTGCCAGTTTGACAGTGCCTATCAGTGCTCAATGCAATATTTAGATATCATTTACTCATAACAAAAGATTTAAAGCCAAACAAATATTTAAGATATAAATAATCAGAAATATGTTAAAGATAAGAAGCCATATGAGATGAACAGCCTATGCTTATTAAACGACCAGTAACACCACAAAGAAACCTCTTATTTGGGTTGGCATGGCAATTATTCTTACGTACTGCTACAAATATTATATTTGAAGTTGAATTTCCTCCTTGTGGTTGCTGCTATCTTTTATCTGTTAAATAAACCCCACCTATCATTATTAGTCCTTTTATTTCCCATTGACAACACAAACTGATAAAACCAGGAATTTTTAACTTCAAAATGATATTTTTACACATTTTGCATAGGAATAAATGCTATTCCAATTTAAAAGGCAAATGCATTTTTTTCTGCTGTTACTACTGGGTCATTAAGTTGTCTTCTGTGCATTTTTAAAAAAAATTTCTGAACTAAAGACATTGCAAATATTCAGCGTACTCTGACTCCTGTAGGTGTTTACTACTTAGGGACTGTGGTGAAATATGCTGACAGAAAACTCAATCAAATATAAGACAAATTTGTTTAATACATTTTGTGTCAAAATTCATACATCAAAAAAAAAAAGTAATGTTTGATATTCTTACCAAATATCTTACTTTTTCTCCCATTTATTTACACAATCTAAAGTTATTTCTGCAGGGCTGATTATTGAAGGGATCCAGTGCACACTATAGGCTTATGTACATCTTCTGCAGCCCTGTAGTGCACAGCTAAACTAAATTAATATGAGCCCTGCACTGTGGAAGCTTTTTACAGTTTTTTTTTTGTTTTTAAGGGAAAGTATTTCATTTTGGCATATGCATAATGTACATGATAGCACTTCCTTTGCATAAACAAAAAAACACCCCTAATGCAGGGCTGTATAGAATTCAGTACAAACATTGCAGAATTGACACTATTCTGCACTATTTTAAAAGTGAATGTCTTATGCATATATACCAACAGGGGGACATACAATATACACATCACAGTGTGCTAGGTTGTTTCTGAAATGTATGCATCCCTGAATATGTTATTAATAATGCCCCTTTAAATATAAAGATAAACTATACATTGTACTTGGCTATAATAAAATCTAGTCAGACCTGCATAGGGCATATTTCTCCAAGCTCCCTTTTTAAAGTCAATGTTGTTGTATATGATGCAACTAATATCCTCCAATCCAATCCACACTGTTCTTTTTTTTTCAACCTTCTGCAGAATATTTGTGTAATTAACACTATACATGCAAAGATAAATGTGTCATATTTCAGGCAGGAGGATGTCATCTCGTGTTTTCGCTTTGATAGTTACAGGAAATGACGGCCTGTGGATAGGCAGAAATATTTAAAAACTGAAAAACTTACCACTTGATAAGGCAGGCTGGCAGGACTGGTTCTATAGCTTCAGATGTCTCTCTAGCACACCTTTATTTCCATAATTACCGAATGTGCATAATGTACTTGTCAAATTCACTTTTCTGTCCTTTGCAGTAAGGAATCTGGCAGTTTTGGGTCCCAGGTATCAGAAATCCTCTGCTCTTATTTCTGCCCTTCGAATACAGGTACTATACTGTTTATCACAATACAGACATAGGCAATGTGTGTGTGTGTGTGTGTGTGTGTGTGTGTGTGTGTGTGTGTGTGTGTATATGTATATATATAAGATGATTATTGCAATATTCAGTTATACCTTTTTATATTGGACTAACATTCATTTTAAATGGACTTTATCAAGTCACAAGCAATATTGAACTCAGTATTGGCCCGTTTTCCATGAAAAGGTACCCTCCCCCGGACATTTTTGCCTAACGTATAATGTAACACCTGTGCACAAGTTAGCTTTCGCTCTGTAATCTCCTGCATTCCAAATCTAAACAAGTTTAAAGGAGATCTAAAGGTATACAATAAAAAAGACATATCAAAAAGCTTACCTTATATTGATTTGAACTGTGCTGTAATTTCCTGGCATTGATGCTTACTTCACAGTGCAGGCTGACACAGAAGCCAGCGTGGGGATCCTCCCACTTGGTTGTACCAGTGGTAAAAAATGGTTTCAATGTCATCACATTCATTGTGAGGGCCAATGAGAATGCTCTCCACAATGAGCATGATGATGTGTGAGGTTAGTACAACCAAGTTGGAGGAGCTTTGTGCTGGCTCCAGTGTCAGCCTGCACTCTATGAAGTCTGCCAATAAAATACAGCACAGTTGATGCTGTGACTGTAATGATTCGTCACATTTTAATACGATTTTTTTTTCCCTTTTGGTCTTCTTTAAATTTATAAGGCCAAAAGGTCAGCACACTGCAATAGGGGAGGGGGAGCGGAGGAGGACAAAATGTCAGCTCTCTATAGAACTAAACAGGGAAACAAATGGCAAGTATTATTTCTTCCATAAGCTTTTTTTTACTATTTGTGTCAGCAATTGGCTTAGTATAAAGGAGTTTTGTATGTATGTGTGCAGTTATATCAGCACTATAGTGTCCATTTAAGGCAGACATGTATCCAGTTTATATATAATTTAATTTCCCTTAAAATAAACATATATTATGTTAAAATAATATTTACAATATTTTATGCCAATTAGATATAGGTAGTAAAAGTAATTAGGTAAACCCATATGTTTATAGAAATTGGGATACACACGTAGAAAACATAGTTTTCAACTGTTGCTTTATGTGTGCTGTGACGGGCTGATCATTTTGAGTAACTAAGATTTATAGCTCAGAATGGAAAATTCCTTCAAGCAACAGAATGCCACTTGTGACCAACAAGTTTATGCAGTGGGCGTAAGCCTATTTTAGTTTCCAAGGGATCTAGTAGCCAAAATAATCAGACCGCTGCAAGTTTGTCTTCTATTTGTTTGGTCTTTGTCCACTAGGAACCATCATTTTTAGATACATTGTTAGCTAACTAGAATTACTAACTGTAAATAACAAAGGTCTAAAGTAAGTATGATAACTAGGGTTGAATATTTCAGTTCTGTATGAAGTATAACAGAGAAGAAAAAAATCTGTGCTATTGGCATGGCCAGGCTGAGGGGTAGGCAGCTGCCTAGGGCACTACAAGAGGGGGGTGGGTGCTATCTTGGTGCTTGCCTCCTCCTTTTCCCTGCCCCTACCTACCTCCTATGAGGCCCAGCTCTGTCTGCTGTAGAGCTAAACTCTACAGTGTTCCTCCCCTTCAGCAATGATGTAACTTCCTGTGATCGGCAGGAAGTTGAAACAGTGCTCGGGAGAGGAACACTGTAGTTCTTATCTCTACAGCAGACAGAGCCGGGCCATGAAGGAGGTAGGTAAGGACAGAAAAAAGGAGGGGGAGAGCACTCATAGCACCCCCCACCTTCAGACAGTAGAAAGTAGGGGGCAGCACAGTGTGGGAGTGGGTTGTGGAGGGAGCACAGTATGGAGAATGGGGGTATTGTGGGGCTGGTAGCTCAGAGAAAAGGGAGGAGGAAAGCAGCATGGAGGGGGGCAGCAGAGGAAGGAAAGCAGTACGGAGGGGGGCAGCAGGGAAAGGAAAGCAGCAATGATGGGGACAGGGAAAAACTTTTCTTTTAAGAATTTTTTCTTTGGGGGCTATTAATACTATGCAGAGGTGGCAATGATCTGATTGTAATCCCCTGAGCTTCCAGACGGAGCAACGCACAGAGGGTAACAATCAGATCATTGGGCCACCATTGCATAGAAGCCTACTAAGCGGTGCAGCAGGCTGAGAGTCTGAGAGTGGGATTATGCAGGTGTGAGTGTTGGTGGGGGTGGGGGTGGGGGTCATTCACCAAGGATTGGGCGGGGGGGCGGAAATGATTTCATTACTCCGTCTAATGCATAATGAAATCTTGGCCTAGCCCTGGCTAATGGAATATTTGGTGGATAGTTTGTTTTTACATTTCACATTTTGTGCATTGTTTGTTTAAATATATAAAATATCTAACTGATATAATAGTACATAGAATAGTAAAATGAGTAACAAGAGTTGTAAGACAACAAATAGAACAAATAAAATGAATACAAATATAGCTGAAAACCATAGGCCCCTCTGCTCCT
The DNA here is from genome assembly GCA_019650415.1 of Pipa parva. Lineage (NCBI taxonomy): Eukaryota > Metazoa > Chordata > Amphibia > Anura > Pipidae > Pipa > Pipa parva. The sequence continues at coordinate 2,368 of WMED01009463.1, read as the reverse complement.
CTCCTTATTTTATCTTTTTTTCTCAGTGTAATATTTCTGTCTCTCTAGGATTCCGCTTGCCACTAAGATCCATCCTTGCATTCACTGCTTCAATAATGTCAGTGTACCAGGTAATGGCAAAGTGCCCATAATGTGTTGCCAAGTTAGATTACAGTAAGCACTGATGACACTGCACAGTGATAGGTACATTTTTTATGTTCAGCCATGTGTAAGAACTCTGAGAAAAGACTTTACAGTGCACCTGTCACCTCAAAACACCAATACTAATTTAGTTTGTACTAATGAAATAATTGTTTTGTTAATATATATGTTTTGTTTGTTTTTTTAATGTTTCTTTATACAGCATTTCTTTCTGTCATCTTCCCTGTCAGCCCAACTTTTCTTTCCTGGGTCGGGTGATGATGATCATAGGATTTATTTCTGTAGTTTTTGTTTTAGAAGTTTTTTTTCATTGATTTTACAGTTAAAATGATTAAGTTAATTTGGTACCAATGCCTGATAGGACCTCAGTGATATGAAAGCTTTTTTATTCCATTATCTGATAATTGCCTCACCAAACTAACTGTTGTAGAATGACTAATTGATTTATTCACCTTAGATATATTTTGGGGCTACCAAAGGAATAGTTTAAGCCACTATTGAGAATTCTGATTTTTTATTTTGCCCAAGGGCTGAATGTTCTGGTTGTAAATTTTAGAAGTAATCTAGTCAACCAGACTGAAATGCGTGAGGTCACTTTCAGACATTTTGATAATCAGATGCTGTGAGAATTGTGTCCATGGCTTCATTTAATTTTAACAAGTATTTGCCTTCTTTGTAAATGTGTTGTTTAAAATCTACAGTCTAGCTCCATTAGTGACTAATGTGATCATGCCTCCTCAACATTTGTTGATTTTTTTTCTTCTGCTCATGCTCAGAAGCAGTTTGTGCATGCACAGAAAAAAAATCAGTGATGTTGAAAAGAAAGCAGGAAGAGAAGAGGACTGCAGCTCTAAAACAGGAGAAATGTTTGATATACAATGAACTGGAGCACTTGAACTGTGCTTAACAGAAATACTTTATAACCTCAAATTGTAAAGCAGAATAATAAATCAAATATCTTTGGTGTTATCAAAGTAGTCCTCATGTGAAACCCCAGTCGATTACTCCTAAAAGATTTTCCACCCAAAAGTACAGAATCAAGAATATACTGCAACATTAAGAAGCAATGGTGAAAAAGCTACAGAGATTGGTGCTCAATAAGTGTACAAACCAAGAAGTAAATTAAATTGGGAATTTCAGATTCAAAGAGCAATGTTCTGACATTTATGTTGTCCTTTCTATAGGTGGCTCTACTTCTTCTTGTTGCTTTCCTTCCTACTGTGCAGAGAGTGCGGGGGGCTATTGACATGGATTTTATTCTCATGTTGGCTGGATTCGGTGTGACTGTGGATGATGATAGAAACAGAGCAGTGTCATACATTGCATATTATATCTGGGCATTAGAAGGTAAGGACTGCACTGAAGTAGTTGGATTTCAGGTTGATACTGCACACCACTCTACTTTACAGGATAGTTATATTTGTTACATTTTTCAGAGATAAGAAGTACAATGACTAAGTCTTCTATAGAAGATTGTTTTAATAAGCATTTTCTCATTCACAGTGTGTTACATTGCTGCTCTGGTGTTGTCCTGCGTAGTTACACTGGCAATGCTCATGAGATCCCTTGTCAAACACAGGTAAAGGACATGTGGAGTTGCATTCATTGAATTACATTCTAATTCTCCCTGCATAGTAGAGCATATATTAATGAAACTATTTGCCACAAAGGAATGTTCATTGAATGGGGATGGTTACCTTCCATAAGGAGGAGATTGACTGTGTTGATGTCTATATAGAGGAAAGATAATGTGTTACCTATTTTGAGATTGGAAGGGAGGGGGGGAGAAAAGCTAAAGCACTATGGGAATATGGATTTGCTAATCTGTAATTGAAGTCAAGGGATTTTAATAACTGCCTTGACTAAAGTTGTTGGATTAATTTTATTGTAATGAACAACTTTTTATCTTAGCTCTTCCACTCACTTGCAATGCATCCCTTTCTCAATCCCTACCATTCTAAGTCTGTGTTTTCCTTTATTTTCTCTAGATGGGCCCTGCAGTCACTATGTGCTGGACAGGTCTCTCTTGTGTTCCTTCAGTCACGCCCTCTCCGACCAACTCCCATGGCTCTCTCCAGTTGGATGAGCCACATTAGTTACCAGGTGGCAGTGACCTGTTTTGGTAATATTACAGACTAAAACCATCATATAAGGCTGTGTGTAATTGCACTACATACCGTGTTTCCCCGAAAGTAAGACAGCGTCTTACATTCTTTTTACCCCCAAA
>WMED01009462.1:0-16297 GCA_019650415.1 Pipa parva | reverse complement strand
TTTACTACGGGCCATTTATACATCAGATTTCTGGTGAGCATTTAGTGTATACACAGCACGAGGTGTATGTGTTTTATATACATGTTTTCACTTCACAGTACCTTGGGTCGTTGGTTACTGGCTATTACTAGTTGATTTACCACACGGATATAAGCACTATACAGTGCAATTGTTGTGCGCTTCCCCACAGTGTGTTTCGTTGACGACTAAGCCCACAAAACAGAAGGATTAGGGTGTAGTATAGGAAGTTGAATACAAAGTAATGTTTTTTTCACTCGGATACGTGAAAGCATAAATAAATTACCGATGACTGACAAATTTGTTGATTCTTTTCTCAAGGAGTCATGGTAATAGTAGCAGTAGGCTCTTTGTTTTGTTAAAAGAAACCTTCTAAAACCTTTTTTTTTTCTTCTTTTTGTAATATTGCACTCTTAGGTGTACGATCGGGTGGCTGAGGAGGATGTATTGCTAATGTACAAGAGACTCGAGCGGCTTGTAACACACTGTGGAACGGTCACAGGCTGCATCTTTGCTCTTTTTGCCATTTTGAGCTTCCTCTTCCTAATCTTTCTAAAATGGAGGACACCAGATTCTTTGATTGACATTGCTGTAGATGCTACAGGTCCAAATGGATCTTGGGCGAGACAATATTCTGCCAAAAAAAAATACCTCTCCCAACCGACAGGAACAGATGAGACTGAAGGAAAGGCTGAATTTCCTGCAAGATACTGACATATTTGGATAGTTGAACTAAGTTTTGCATTTGATCTATTTAAACCTCCCAAGAAAATTGTATTCTTAACTTTTTTTTTATAACCTACAGACTGATCTGGTTTTTGTACATGCAGTATTTTTCCTAAAGCCATGCTGCTGCCTAATGCACTATGAAACTTGCCAATTTCTTTCACTTGATCATTTGTTTTCTACATTTTACTTGGTACGTTGATTTATTAGTGCTGTACAGCACCTGTCCAATATGTCTTCATTAGCAGTTTCTTATTCAGACTGCATTTTAATTCCCGTACTGGCTGAATTGGAATTTCATTTTACTAGAAAAACAAAAGAAAGCATTACATGATGTTAAAGATTAGGAGGAATAACTGCCACTGAACTGTAATCAAACTCTCTTTTTTTAAATAGGCGCTAAAGCATTACGCAGACTCGCCAGTGTTGATTTTTAATGAGAGGTAAATCTCATTGTTATCCCTTTACATAATTCAGATCTTCACTAGTTTCTGTATGGAATGAAGGACTTGGCTTTAGTTTGGAATTACCCTAGAGCAGTGGTTCTTAACCTTGTTTGAGGTACCAAACCCACCAGTTTTATATGCACATTCACCGAACCCTTCTTTAGTGATAAATCTCTTGATCTCCGTGGCGGAGGCTCCACCAAACCCCTGAGACCAACTCACCGAACCCCGGTTAAGAACCACTGCCCTACAGAAGCTTACCCATGCACAATACTGTACTGACCCCAGGGTTAAGTTGAAGGGGGCCAGTCCCAAATTAATTAATGAAGTCCCATCTGTAAAATCCTTTTAATCACATGGAAAAACTCCATATAGGAAAGCCATACTGAAGCACTTCACTCACTAATTCACAATTAAAATTAGCCTAAGATGACTGGCATTTTTAGGGCGAAGTTTAATATACTCGGAAAATGCCGATTTCATCTTTCCATGTTTATTCCCAGGAGATCTCGGCAGTTTCTCACAGTAAATATTGTGAGATTTTTTTTCAATCAATATTTACCGACAGAAACGTTTCAATAGTATTTTAAAAAGGAAAGGTATCCATACTCTACATTAGTCGTATGACTGTCTTTCCATTGAAAAATTTGATCAAAAAGTTTCTGTCGGTAAAGATCGATTGAAAAATATCTTGCGATATTTACAGCAAGAAACTGCCAAGATCTTGCGGAAATAAGCTCAGAAATGCAAAATCAGCCTTTTCTCAGTTTATTAAATTTCAACCTTTAATATCCCAGTCTGCTGAATGCTTTTGTGCCTTTCTGGAGTAAAGCGTTTACTTAAACATAAGACCAATGTGGTACTATACTCTCATTTTATTTTTACATAAATACAAATACACCTAGGTTCATTCTAGGTTATCTTCAAAAAGCAGTTTTTAGCTGTTTTATACCCATATATGTTTTTGGAGTGGGTATCCTTTAATTTATTTTCATCAGTTTAAAGTTTAGAGTATTTTTTTTCTGTTTTTTTTTTTTTTTAAAGCCGCTGAATTCTCTCTATTTCCTCAGTAGCTGGACGGTTTAGAATATCAAGTCAGCGATTTGGTCTCCCTTTGGTTGACAGTACTGAAAAAAAACAACTTGAATTTTGCAGGTGTGCAATTCCGCTGACTTCCCCTGAGTTTCTGATTGGTTTATTAGAATGATCAGTCCTGTAAATCCAGTCTCTGCACCAGATCTGCTGGACTTTCCACTTACTGAGTACTGGAATTTTACTGATATAATACACTCATTTCACTGTGTCAAGTTGATTAATTAAAGGAACAGTCAGGCCGAATTAAAAAATACATTTGATTATTTATGCTAACGCCTTTTTTTCAATACGATTTATTATCATTTTTTTTTAAAAGTGAAAATTCTTACCTGTAAAGAAGTACTATACAGCACTTCTGTTTCACATTCCCCAGCCTCCAACAGCACCGGCTACTCTATGGCATCCTAATCAGGAGATCCCTATCAGGAGCGCATTCCTTGCTAGCTGTGTTCCTACTGAAGCCCTGCATTGGAATATTCTAGAAATCGCATGGAGAGCTTGCACGTCATCAGTGTGTCCTCCCAGTATAACGTGTACACTCTCCATGTGGCTACTAGGAAGTGCCAATGTGGGGCTTCAGTAGGAGCACAGCTAGCGAGGAATGGCTCCTGATAGGGATCTCCTGATTAGGATGCCATAGAATCGCTGGCGCTGTTGGAGGCTGGGGAATGCAACATGGAAGTGCTGTATAGCACTTCTTTACAGGTAAGAATTTTAACTTTAAAGAAAAAATTTGATAATAAATTGTATTTACAAAAAGGTGTTAGCATAAATAATCTAATGTATTATTTTTACATTCGGCCTGACTGTTCCTTTAAGAGCAGTGTATTTACTGTCACTTTCATTTTTATTATTACGATATTGAATATTAGCAGGTCTCTCTCTTTTTTTTATTTTTTTTTTTTTTTTTGTGTATCCAAAATGAATTTTATTGCATGAAGCCCAATGAATTGTAAGTCAGTGGACGGATTATTTTTTTTAAAATGGTGCTTGTAGTGATCAAGCGATAATTCTTGATCTTAGCAGTCACACTGTACAGAATTATTTATTTTTGTTAAAGGGTAACTATCAATACATCAAGGAGAAAACAAAAGAACTTCAGCTGCTCAACTGCGTAGTGTAAGGGGAAAATCCCCATGTATTGCAGAGTGGTAGCAATAGCACAACGTTTCGGGTGATCGCAATAGCACAACGTTTCGGGTGATCGCAACAACTTTCATCAGGGTTGACCACCTAAACATTGTGTGATTGTTACCACTCTGCAATACATGGGGTTTTTCCTCTAACACTACACTACTGAGCAACTAGAGTTTTTTTTCCCTGAGGTTATATGGCTTTCACTGGGGCCTGACCTGCTCCTGTAAGTAATTTTTTCTCTGTAAGGTGCTGGGATTGCTCCTTTTTTAAACTATCAATACATACCACTTTTGATTTTTTTTTTTTAAATGGTTCTTTATTTTTCTCACCGTATATCAACAGCCAAATAATTTAAAAGGTATATGCACAGTGTTCCAGATCCTGGGAACTATAATATTCCTTTACTTGTTTATGTTGCCTTGCCACTAATGGTTTAAATCCATTGTGTTATTGTGTTGTTGTTACAAGTTGAACCTTCTAACAAGCAGCAAACACTTAGAGGGTTATTGGCTTAAGTGCAAATAGTCGTTTAAATGTGTGAATTCGCCACTTGCTCATATTCGAGTATTCAGTAAACTCTGCGATGTGGCGAATTTGCCAGCTAATGACGGTCACACACTACACAATGGACTGCTACTGACGCGGTTTCGAGTTTGCTATGGAAATGTTGTCACGGTTGCGGATTTTCTATGGGAATTCGCTGTTTAGTCAATAAGTTGCAGAGAATCAGAGTGTAGACACCCAAAGTAATGCGAATGAACTTAGATAGGCGAATGTGCACTATAGCCAGTAATCCCCAGTATTCTTAAAAATATAGAAACTACCATATATTTATTCCATTCAGAAACTTGCAGCCTTTATTTAAAGTTTAATGAAACTCTGACGTGGCTGAAGAGACACTTGTTTTCCCATGTCAGTGGAACATGGGGATATAACAGTGTCTCATAATTTCTCTACTTAAAAGATTTTTGTTTTTTTTAATATTTTTTATTTTTAAATAGTGAAAACAGGGACAAAATATTGCCTTGAGCAATTAAAGTGGGAAAACTATTTTAATTAAATCAGCCACTGTTGGAACAGAATAGAGGTGCTTATTGAGAACTGGCAATAATTTCAATTCATTTTGTATTAGAAAAGAAATGAATGGCCAGGCTGTAGCTGGATACATCATTTAACTGAATACGTTTGCTGAAAAGTCTTTTATGTGTCTGTAAAAGGAGAAATCTACCTTTATTAAATATATTTCCGTTACTGGTGTAAATTTATTGATAGACCTTATGTGTTGGTACAGTTCATACTGAATGTGTGTGTAAACAGGTAACTGTTTCCCGAGGAACTAGACATGAAATATTTAAATATTATTATACTTAAAGGGATACTATCAATAAAATTAAAAGGAGAGGTCTGTGTGTATATATGTGTTAGCATTAACATAGCAATATGTTGTATTCAAAGCACAAAGTCAACTTTGCAAGATTTGACAAAATCATCCCTGGACCTGATACATCTGTGCATAATGTATAAACATATAGTTATTTTAGAAATAGACCCATTTAAAAATCTACCTAGCTCTCGGTAAGTCTTAAATCTGGCAACATGATTTTGTTCAGGCAGATGATCAGTAATAGCAAATGCTCCTAACTTTTACCATAACTCAGGACACAAGGACTCATTTATTGGACTTATCCCTTACCATTTACCACCCACTTAGGGCTAGCTTTTAGAGGGTTATTCACTAAAGTCTGAATTGTTGCCTATAGGTGCGAATTTGCCAGATAAAGACAGTCGCAATAGGTTGCTACTGTCGCAGTTGCGTCTTTATTATGAGAAGATTGTCGCAGTAGCAACTTTATTATGGGAAAATTGTCGCAATCTTAGTATTAAAAAATTGTCACGACTTTACAATGGGGAAATTGTAGCGGATTTACTATGGGAATCCGCTGTTTGCGAATTCGACAGTCAAATTTGCACCTTAGTGAATAACCCCCTTAGTTTAGAACCTTACACTAATTAAATGGATGCTCTGTCAACTTATTTATTTACATTAGGTTATAAGCGGAATCAATGTATTCAGTTAAAGTAATTACATAGTCCTTGTTAGATTTGCACACTATTATATTTGTAAGAGTTGTAGTTCACCATAACACAAGGATCGCTGTTTTGAAGTCAGAAATCAATTTCTATTTACCTACTTACGTTCTGCGCAAGAATTAACAATTTAAAGAAAAGTGCAAATTAAATTTGATTTCCAGGAAATATTTGAATGGACTTGCTAGAGACATAGTCTTCCATTTAAATGTGGGAAGAACTTTACCTTTTTATTATGCCTTTAAGGATATTCAGTTTTTGTTTGTGTGTGTGTGTGTGTGTGTGTGTGTTCTATGGAGATGCATTTTACTTTATGCAACAATAAATCCTTCTCGCAATCCCGTACTGTCCATTAGCCTTGCAGGAAAATGTATTGCCCAGCTCTTTGATCAGTAAAGAGAACCAGCAGTTAAAAGGCCTAAAATAGACTTTGTATGCTACCGAAAATAGACTGCTACAGTTCAGATCTTGTCACCGTGCTGACTTAGTAAAATGGAGGCCATTGCTGTTCTCCTGGCTTTCAATAACATATACATCACAATATTTGCCCTGTTTTGCTTTAAACTTTTAATCAAGGTGTCCTTGGCTTTGCTCACGCACTTTTACATTGTCAGAGGGAACAGGAAAGAAGCTGCACGAATAGCAGAAGAGATCTATGGCATAGCTCAAGGTAACTTGGCTTTGTGTAATCAATTCTAAATGATTTTACCTCCAGCCTTTTAAAATAATGCTCTAAAAAAGAAACCCTTTCACCCTGCGAGGGTTGGAGAACACTGCAGTTCTCAAGTACATCAGAAGAATTCTTTCTACAAATGGTTAAAAAACAAAAATGTTCATGACTTGTTTCTGGAAATTATATTTTACAAACACAACCTGTCACTTCTGTATTCTATTCTATTCCAGTTTCCAGTATTACTTGTCCAGAATGACTATAAATGTACTAGATTTCCTGTTTGGTAACAGTGTTTGAATGTTTTTATTTTTTTTTAATTGACTTTACACAAGCGATACACACCGGTGTATTTTTCTTTGTTTTGTTTTTGTTTTACAAAGTACTCTGGGAACACTTCTAAATGCACTGAAATCTAAGTACATAAAAATGCATGATGTCATACCCTCTGGCATTTGTTTACATGTTCATGCTCTGTTTTTGAGAAGCAGATTGTTCATGCATTTCATGAACATTTGTCAGTTACGGGGGGATTATTCACTAAGGTGCGAATGCGACTGTTGAATTCTCAAACAGCGGATTCCCATTGTAACATTGCAACAATTTTTTTTAAAGTTAAGATTGTGACAATTTTCGCATAATAAAGTTGCAACTGCGACAATATTCTCATTATAAAGACACAACTGTGACAGTAGCAGTCTATTGCGACTGTCTTTATCTGGCGAATTCGCACCTATACGCAACAATTCGGACTTTAGTGAATAATCCCCTATGTCTTTAGAGCTGCTAGATCAATTTATCCAATTTATTATGCACATAATTTATCATAGTATTTTTCAAATTCAAATCACTTTTAAGTCTGCTACACAACGAGAGGGTTTTCATAGAAATGTATATACTCTTTCTTGAAGCTTCTGTCCCCAGGCAATCATTTGTACTGTATTTTATTGCCTAGAGTGGGGGGATCTTATCCAATGACACCAATAATAAAGTGAATGCAAATGCAGTAGTTGAAAATCAGCTCATCCTTCCATTCTTTTTACTCTTAAAATAAATGTAGTTTTTACTGTTTGCGTAACCCAGAGGTTTGGTTATGCACCCTAGGTTACTGGCCATTAAATACAATGAGCAGTGTAACTAATGGGCTATTATGAACTGAACACTGATACACAAGACAGTTTAATTATATTTCTATGTGGGATAACATCAGCTGGAACTGCAGAACAAAGTAAACGGATGACTGCATAACTTATCGACAACTGGCCTCCAAACAAATTTAACTGGGCTAAAAGGTACTATTGCTAATGATGGGCACTGAGTGACATAACTGGACTGCTAATTAAAGTGTAGTGTAACTGGTGGACTACTGGGTTAAAGTAAAGTAAACTAATAACAAACTGTTTTATAGTTGGACTGTGTATTAAAAGTATTTTATAAAATGCTTAAAACAAATACGGTGCACCTCTCCTTTAAATGGATAGTCTGGCTAACTATAATAGCTGATTATACTGTATATTTACAGTAAATGCTGCATGCAGCCAGCTGAAACCATAGTGCAAAAAAGATAAAATTCATATAGACTGACTACAATGAAAAGTAATGAAATAACGTGCTTCGGCTTTATATGGGCTAAGCAGGCCTTCATTTGCCAGACTTGAGATATGATACAAGCTCTGCAGTTAACAAAGTCATGTGATGTTTTTATGCTTTAACACTGAGCCAAAGCAAACAGCTCAGCTGAAGCACAGGCTCTGTAATGTCTGGTAATACTGCGCTGGCTGTCACTGTAAAGGTACAGCTACCAAAGAGGCATGAACTGTATGGAATTACATGTTTATCATGGGATCTAAGAAGTGCCTTGTATGGCAGTCATATATGCCACACATTCCAGGGAGGTATGTATTCTGTATCCACTATTCTATAACGACATTAGAAGAGACAGCTCTACTAAACATGTTTGTCTGCTCTGGTTTTACTTATTTAATGCAAATTCAATGCAAAAACAGAGATTCTGCTGTGTGTCAGACTATCTAGTCTGGTCACTGGGCAACACTTCAACATTGACAAAGCGTAGTAAATAAACTTTAGATGAAGATACTTGTCCTCAGCTTATATTCATATTCGACTGTTACATATATTGCAATCACATGCAGTTTGGCATTTTTGGTGGTTTTAGCGCCGGTGGCTACACACATACACAGATCTCTGGAAAACCCTTTTCTTAAAGTGCAGTATAAAGGGAACTTAGCAGAGAAGTGTGTTCCATTCATTTTATATATGTGAAACTGTAATATACCACTATTGTGATAGTTTACTATTCTTATTGTTTCTGATACATGTAATCTCTACTTCCCCCTAGTCCATGCCAGTGAAAAAGGCAAGGGGGGGGTATCACCGTTACCCCTGCCGCTGACACCACTGTCTTATTATTTCTGGTTTGCTTTGTGCCCAATGCATCACCCACTCTCCCCTGATTGACTGTGTGATGGTGAGGTCTATGAAAGGGGCCAGCCATCAAGTACAGGGAAATGGCCCCAGGACTTGGGCACTTGGTATGTATTTGGTCAAGGTGGAGATATCCTTTAATTTTGTACTCTCTATGTTTCACAGGTTCTTGGGCAGATAGATCTCCTCTGCATGATGCAGCATTTCATGGGCGCCTGCTTTCACTTAAAACATTGATTGCACAGGTAATAAACCAACAAGTCAGTGGGGTGTGGCCAATGTCGGACACCGGGGGGCCCACCGGCAGACTAGCCTAACTTCCTTTGTTGATGTTGGCTGTGGCCCTGTTTCTTTAAATAAAACCATTTTTAACTAAAAAGATTATTGGGAAAGTAACTTGTTTTTATTTAGCATTCTATATTTAAAGAAAAATATTCACACAAACCAGCTGTGAAGACTGTCTTAAATCTAGATTAAATATTGTATTTGTATTATACATCTATTAATAACATTTTCCAATAACAGTCACAAATACATATTGAAAACTTTTAACGGTTTATTTAGGAAATGTTGAAGGGACTTGACTTAGAAGTAAATGTCGACCTGGCACATGGCTGGCAACCACTGGAAATGTTTTACTAACATCTTTTTTTTTTCATTTTACTGGCAAACAATATGTTTACTGACAAATTCATATTAATTATCAACATTTCTTAAAAACAAGCAACATTTTGAATGCAGTTAATTATGATTTTACTGATTCTGCCTTTTTTATTCTTACTAAGACATGATTCATTTTTATTGACTGTTAGTAAATTTTACTGATGGTTGGTAATCCTGACATCTGGTATTTGGGCATTGTGGGGGTTTCCAACCCATGAAAAAGTTTTTGTTTTTTTCTTACATTTATTAAAATGTTAACAACTCATATTTTTCTGACATTTACATATGCTATACCAATATTTCTGAAAAATATAAAATTATAATTGTTTTGTGATTAACGAAAAAGCCACTCATTAAACTTACTCTTCCCCCACCCCCAGTTACCCAAAGACATCAGGACACGATAGGAGAGGTTGCAGATTTCATTGTTCAAACCAATTTTGCTTGTTCCTTTTTAAGACGTATCTTTTTCAAGCAGTTGTTCCTTTTGCCAGACACCCTATGCACAATTCAAATGGGCAAGTAATAGGCAACCAAAAACTATCGGTCCTGGGACTATGCCCTAGGTTTCACCAACTAACTGCCCCACAATGCCAGTAAGTTTACTTATGAGTATGGTGGGCATGTAGTAGCCAGGCAGCCAATAACCAGCCAATCTTGGGGTCATGACCCAGAATTTCTAATTTTTATATATATATATATATATATATAAAATCACAATCTCCGCCAGATTTCTCCTTAAGGGCAAACATTCCCAGTGTGGCCAGACCGTTGCTGAGAATAGAGAGATAAAAAAAAACAATTTGATTAGCAATTCAAAATATTTACAATTTATTTCAAACTTTTATTTAAAAAAATAATTTTTTAATGTATTTATTTTATTTTGCATTACCTGGTTCCAGTGTAAAATGGCCATGACTCTTCCCTGTGTACCCCAATTCCTTTTTATGATATCTCCCCATCCCCCACTTCCTTTTTATGATATCTCCCCATCCCCCACTTCCTTTTTTCCTGCTCCACCTTCTTCCTGTAAACTCCCACCTACACCTTCCTTTTCAAGTTCCTAACTCCAGTCAGTAGCTCATTACACTCATTTACACTATGCTCATGAATATGAATATTGATGTAATATGAAACTCCAAAAGGGCCCATCGCAGCCTGTGCTTACTGGCAGTTTTCCCAGAGTCTTGGTGGACCAGTCTGACTCTGGCTGTTGTCCATTATTCCTAGTTCTCATTTCTATGCAATTAGCCTAAATTAGTACAATTTATTTTATATGTACTGTAGTGGGAAATCCTTAATAGATACTGTACAACCTGCAGGATGCTCACTTATATTTAGCAGTAAAAGTTATTTTCCAGCTTTAGCTATCTGGGTTAATTGCTTACCTGTGATTCTACTACATGGAAGGGAGGCTCAGTGTCGGTTACCAGCTGGAAGCTAATGATTACAGGGAATAGAGTAACACTGCGTATTTGTGTTTTTCTGTAGATGTCCCTTTAGCCAAAAGAAAGTGCTATAAAGGTGAAGTGAAGACTAACCCTTTTTAAGTTATTTAAATAGTTATTCCAAAGCAAACATTTTTTCATTTACTGTCATTTTTTTGTATTTAGTTTTTCTGAAGTCACTGTCTGCTCCCTTGGATCAGTGACACTAAAGGGCCTTATTGACTAAAGCTCTAATTAATTTGCATTTTATCACCACTTCCCCATGTTCGCTTATTGAGCAGACTCTGCAATGTGGCGAACACGTGACCAATGTGGGCTACTACAATAGTCGTGGATTTACAGAGCTCTTCGTATTACTTTGCATGTGTGCAGAAGTACTTATTGTATTCAGAAAGTGGTGGAGACAGTCACAGTTGTGAATTAAACAAGGTTTAGTGCTCCTTTTTGATTTTACCATATCAGAGTGGCAAAGTGAAGACTGATGGCAGGGCTCTGGTATGGCATAAGGTGACTATTTCAGAAGTAACCCAGAAGCGCTGATCTCATGCTCTCCCGGGTTCCTATTGGCTCCTGTGACCGGGTCACAGGAGCCCTCCTCTTTGCAAGGAGGGAGTCAGCTAGGACTCCCTCTGTGTCAAATCCAGCGCTCCACTGGCGAAAAAAACACCTGGTGGAGCGCAGGACCGGGGCCTCAAACTAGCGTCCCGAGGGCCGCAGTTGGCCCACGGGCCTTGAGTGGGCCTGCTTTACACCCTTTTTTATTTTATGTTGGGTTTGTCAGACCAAATTCCTTTTTTTTTATATTTTATTTTTTTATTTTTTAGGGATTTAATGTAAACCTTTTGACCATAGATCGGGTGTCGTCTCTTCATGAAGCATGCCTAGGCGGCCATGTTGCATGTGCTAAACTATTACTGGAAAATGGAGCATATGTAAGTATCTAAGGAGATATGTATAAATGCAGAAGGGAAATGCCTCTGGTACAACAAGACTGCATCATATTCAGTAACTAAATACATCCATTACAGTGACAATGACAATCTCCTATAAAGATTCATGTAAGTTTTGGTTTATGCTCCTTGGTTTGTTAGTCCACGCAATTTATTTTAATGCATATGGGCATCTGGAAGCCCCCTCACAGTCTATGTACTAGACATAGCCTCCTGATGCACCCCTCTCTCCTGCCCTTTCTGTCTAATGGGCACCACCCATCCATCCAACTGTGTCATCATGTGATGCAACAATGACGTAATGACATCACAGTGAAGACCCCCCCCCCCTCCCCTTTAAACTTTTTCTGCAGATGCCCATGTTAACACGAACAGTATACAGGTGACTTTGCAGAATATTGGTTTCAAGCATGAAAAACATTCTGGCTACTCTTTCAGTGTCCAAAATGTCACCTGGTCATGGAAATTCTGCAATAAATAAGCAAGTAAAATATTTAAGCATCTTTATTGCAGGAATAATGTGGAGGCAATTAAGTATCAGTGGCCAATGCCTGACGTGGAATACAGAATATACACTGTATGTTTTTCTTCTTAGCGTACAATAACCCTAACTTGGTATATTGCCATGGCTACAAAACAGATTCTGAACCTTTGTTTCTTTAAATGTGCACGTACCTAACTTTGTATTGTTTTCCTTGTAGGTTAATATAGTGACTATTGATGGGATCACCCCTCTGTGTAATGCCTGTAGTTGTGGAAGTGTTGCCTGTGTTAGCATGTTGTTGGACTACAGAGCTGACCCAGAGCTAGAAACTCAGCTTGTCTTTCCTCTTCATGAAGCAGTTAAAAGAGGTAAATTATGATATCATTTTTTATATGACCATATGGAATAAAGGTAGTGTAAAAAGTGAAAAGGGACATCTATAGGTATAAATGCAAAATCACATGTAGTTGTTCACAGTGATACCTCCAGCCAGCAGGGGACACTAGAGATCCAATATTCATTATGTAAACAGCAGTTTTTCAGAGATTTTCAGATTTTTCCCAGTTATATTTCTGCGTGATCGTCTTTCAGGAGGAGTTAAGGAAGAATCATTTTAACTTAGATAGTGCTAATTAGTGTTTTCCTTAATAGTCATTTCACTAATGAAAGTGCAGATAGGTTAATCAGCAGAGCCACACCAGACACCCCAGTCTGAGTATTTAGTGACAGTGTTAGGGCTAGCCCTCTCTAGAGATCACTAAAACTGATATTTCAATAACAAGTATTTACAATAAATTAAGCTGTTTGTGGCTCCATATGTCTCCTTTGATATATTGTTGACACCTTCTTCTAATGCAGTGGTTCTTAACCTTGTTTGAGGTACCGAACCCACCAGTTTCATACGCACATTCACCAAACCCTTCTTTAGTGATAAATCACCCTTCTTTAGTGATAAATCCCTTGACCTCTGTGGCGGAGGCTCCGCCGAATCCCTGAGACAGACTCACCAAACCCCTAGGGTTCGATCGAACCCCAGTTAAGAACCACTGTTCTAATGTGTTTGTATTATCCTTTAGAATGCTTTGTAGATAATTTTATTACTTACCAGGACTTACTTTTCTTGTTAGGTCACAGAGAATGTGCAGAGATATTAATTGCCCATGGAGCAGATATTAATAGAGAGGTGCAGAACCATGGAACACCACTTTATCTGGCTTGTACCTACCAGAGAACAGAGTGCGTAAAGAAGCTTCTTGAATTAGGTAATTTTTAAAGCTATTTTATTAATAAAGTAGTTTTATTATGTAGTGCATTCCTTTTAGTTTTACTAACTTAGCCTATGCAGTGCCTGTAGTGGGCAATGTGTGGCATCCACGGTACTCCTGGCGCTGTGGCACATGCTAATGATTATCACAAAGGCATTCAAATACTGTATTTAATGGGGTCTTCTAAGTGAAAAAAATACATGGTGCTTACTCTGTTTCCCTGAAAATCAGACATCCCCCGAAAATAAGACCTAGTACATTTTTTTTCAAAGCTTAGAAATATAAGGTCTTCCCTGAAAATAAGACCTATCTGCAGTAAAGTATGAGAAATATACCGTACCAGTACCGTGTTTCCCCCGAAAATAAGACCAAGCTGCAGTAAAGTACGAAAAATATACTGTACCAGTACCGTGTTTCCCCTGAAAATAAGATCTAGGACGTCTTTAGGAGCAAAAATTAATATAAGACCCTGTCTTATTTTCAGGGAAACATGGTAGAATTGTTCTTTCCAACAATGTCAATTAAGTATAGGTGATATCTTTTATTGGCAAAATGCCAATGCAAACTTTCGAGGCTCCTAAGGCCTCTTCATCATGATTGCCTGATGGAAGAGGCTTTAGGAGCCTATAAGCTTCCATTTACCATCTATTCCGTTAGCCAATAAAAGGTATCACCTACTGTATACTTCCTTGTCTTTGCTTAAATCTATGGCTAACACAGTGCATAACTCTACTACTTCCAACGATGTTAATACTTGTTAATTTATGAATTGTATGTTCCTTCTTTTGTAACTAAGCCATGCAAATCTAAACATTCACTTACAGAATAAGCGGTCCTAAGTGTCCTGTAAGAAACAGGAATATGAGTATTGTTGTACTTTAAAATCTGCCATTTTAACTCTTATGCTGTTGCTAGGACCCTTGGCCTTAGCAAGCAAGGTACTGGGTATATTTAACATATTTCCCTATTTTGTTCTCCTCTTTTCCTCCTCCATGAAGACATGCTTGTGCAAATACAGTGGTGTAATCTCTGAATTATTTTATTGTGATAGGGGCAAATGTGAACTATGGAAAGCTAAGAGATACCCCACTGCATGCAGCTGCTAGGAAGTCGAATGAAGAAATCGCAAAGCTGCTGATAGACTATGGATCTAATGTAAAGATTAAAAATATGGATGGCAAATATCCGGTGGAACTTGCACCTCCCAGGAGTCCTGTAGAACAAGTGCTTTTGTTGGCAGAAGGTACTGTTAGATCTTTATAAAGAGAGAATATAAGGACATTCTTTATATTTGCCTTTATAAATGTGGACTTACACTTGAATAGGGAGATATAATTTTTGTCTTTATCATTCTGGAATTAATTTCTATTTTCTTTTTTTGTGAAATAGAAGGATTACAAATTCAGTTCTGACTTTTGAACCTTTTAAATGTCAGTCAGCATTAAAGGGGAACTATAGTCAAATTACATCTTTACATATGCAGTACTATACCTTAGTGATAAGTGCTTCTCCCCAATAAATGTTTCATGTGACACAGAATGATTGAGTAGGCAGCACTAATAAACTCTTGCACCAGGAAATGTGTGTGTGATGTGTACTGGCCAGTTTTCCATGAAAAGGTACCTTCCCCCAGACATTTTTACCCTAGTTACTACTTAGCACATGTGCAAAAGTCAGCTTTGTTTCTGTAGTCTCCTGCATTCCAACTTAATTTATGCAGCCAAAAGGGTCAGCACATTTTCTTATAAAAGTATTGAAGTTTAATCTACTTGTACCTCTTTTTTTTTTTTTTTTAAAAGCTGATACTGCCCATCTAATTAGCAGTACTGTGAATCAGAAAATGTTTAATTAAATACTGTGATTTGTTATTTAATTTTCCAGGTCCAGCTAGTTTGGCTCAGTTGTGCCGACTCTGCATTCGAAAATCTTTGGGATCCTACTGCCTTCAGATAATCCCCAGGCTGAACCTGCCAGGCAGATTAGAACAATTCCTTTTGTATCAGTAGTTTCACTTGAACACATGTAGAGACAAGAGCTTACTTATACAAGGCCACAAAAACTCTCTCTCCAGTCGTTTACACAGAAGTTTCAGGAAAGTTCAAAGCCAATGGCGTCAAGCTCTTCAATCAAGATGAGTTAACGTTTTGTATAAAGGGAAACATTTATATGAATTGTTTCATATCATTCATTTAAAGTCAATTAATCCTGTGCCTTTTGTTTAGTATGTTTGCAAGAATAATAAGATTGCTATACCTGAATGATATCATAAAATATGCCAGTTAGGTAAAAGAACAATGGCACTTGGAGACTAGAGAAAAGATAAAGGTTGAAACAACAGATATAATATAACTCAGTGTTTCCCAAAGTTTATTTTTTTGTGGCCCGGTTATTTTAGTGCTTATCCTTCGTGACCCGGCACAAAGGATAAGCACAAAAATAACCGGGTCACAAGAGCGCCGCTCATGAATATTCATGAGCCGGGTTCTACACGCATTGTACGCAATGCGTGTAGCATCATCAAGAACCCGGCTCATGAATATTCATGAGCGGCGCTCGACCCGGCAAATAATTTTCGTGGCCCGGTACCGGGTCGCGACCCAGCGTTTGGGAAACGCTGATATAACATATAAGATATAGGGATAAACACAGTGCTTTCAATAATTTATTTAAATTACCGCCATGTTCTATGAACATGTAAAAGCATTATATAGCCCATAGAACTCTGAGGAGAAATGATATACTTTAAATATCGTTTTAAAAAAAGGAATATATTTATTATGCATTAGTATCTAGAGCAGTGAATTTCAACCTTTTTTGAGCCGCGGCACATTTTTTACATTTACAAAATCCTGGGGCACACCA